>JAJMCI010000083.1:0-54903 GCA_030565705.1 Metschnikowia baotianmanensis
CTAAAAAGGCACTTGTGCCGCACTGTTCGATCGCCGTGACTCAGAACGTGTGCGCCGCATTGATTTCGCAATCGCAATGGCAACAAGCGGCTTTTTGAGACGGGACCTCGTAAATAAAAGGTTACGAACGCAAAAGAGAACGCCAGGGAGTGTGCTAAGGATGACTCTGACGATGTCGACTCTTCCGCGCAAGATACCTCCCACATTTTTTTTTCCGTGTATTTTTCTTTGGTTCGTTCATTCTCCTCTTTTATAATTCACTTCCTCGTACTGTTTCTTACTGTTGGCATCCATTGGTAGCCAGTTCCATTAGCTACATTCCTGATAAACCCTTCGAAGAAAGGCCTTTATCCAGATATTCTTTGATATGAGACCCTTCGATGCCAAAACACCACGATCGCAAAACCCTGTGGCACCAGGCCTCTTTCCTCCCATGAATGCCATGAAAAATGAGCAGTTTAACCCTACGCTAGCAATTCCGTTCATAGTACAGGAGGAGTCAATCACACGGCATGTGCCTTCTGCACATTGAAGAGACAACACCTCGTGGAACATACCCATTTCGCAAGGATTTCCATGGCTGGTCCATGATTAAAGAATTCCCTCTTCCCAATTTCTCCGAAACATTTCACACCCAGATAAACTGTGGAATTAGCGCTTCGTCTAAGCACCATAGTGTACCTCACAAGTCACAAATATGACGAACCCGAGTCACGTCTTAATTTTCCAAAAGAAGGCACTTAACAAAACACATCATGCAGGGAAACCGGAATTTCTCAAACTAGAATAAAACGACAAGAAGATGAAGACGAAGCTTCTAGTCTTAGTGCCTGATCAGCCCACCTGAATGAAGCGGCCTGCACACTGGATACCTTCCTCTCCATTGTTCCTATTCAATGAGATTCAATTCAGTTCCACCAGGCCGGAATACCATTTAATCTAATATACAAACTACTTTACAAATAAACAAATATACTCATTAACCTTAGACCTTAGACCTTGATCGCCTATTCTAGAAAAATATCAGTCTCCACCACTAAAGTACCCATTGCGCGTAAATCGCAGCACTAAGTAAACCTCGACACGCGCCTGGAAAAAACCTGCTCTAGACTGCTCCTATACTATAGTACCGGTTCTTGTAGCTTCTTGTAGCCGACTAAATACCCACTCAACTCGCCCGCCATGAGTCTAAAATTCGCCAGGTTTTTCTCGGCTCGTTCCAGAAGTCTAGGGCCGTGGAGCGACGCCGCCAAGAGATCGCCGGCGTTGAAGATCGCCGATGAATCCGTGCGCCAGAGCATTTTCAAGGGCATTCCATCATCTGGTCCTACCCTGCTTGCACATGAAGACCAGCGGGAAGCCTACCACTCGCCCGTAGGCATCGAGGAAGTCTTCGCGAGTGCATACGAGGTGTTGGAGCAAGATTCCGCTGCGAAATACCAGCGTTTGGAGGCGAACAAGGACCAAATGTCTCAGCAGGAGATCGAACGAGCACAAACCGCCGCCGAGCGGTTCAACCCGGAGGTGCTATACAACGTGCGTTATGCGGAGAACAAGCTCGACCGTGCGCATCCCGTGTACCGCCAGTACTTGCAGAAGAAATGGGAGCTGCACGACTTGATGGTGACGATGCAGCGTTTGGAGCAGCACCACGTGATCCCCGACACGTTGCCCACGATCGAGCCCCGCGCCGACGTGCGGGTCAAGTTCGGCCACAACACCGACGCCGAGTTTGCCGACTGGGTCGTGCCCGGCACCAAATTGCCGGCGTTTGCCGTGGCCAGACCGCCCACCATCCACATCCAAGAGTTCGAGTCCGTGCCCAACTCCACGGGCTTGTACTCGGTGCTTCTCGTGAACCCCGACGTGCCTGACGTGGCGAGAAACTCGTTTAGAACGTCGCTCAATCTCGGCTTGCACAACGTGCCGCTCACGTTCACCGATAACACCATCAGCCCCGCCACACTTCTCTCGAACCCGGAGTACATTTTCCAGGAGTACGTGCCTTTGGTGCCCGAGAAAAACACCCCTACGCAAAGAGCGTGCTTGTGGGTGTTCAGACAAACCAAGGCGTTGGAGGCCGTGGCCGTCAACAGCCGAGACTTCGACATCCGCACGTTTGTAGCCGACAACGAGCTCCAGCCGATCGGCGCCCACATGTGGAGACAGGACTTCGACCGGAGCGTGGAGACGGTGAGAAAACAATACGGTCTTCCCAAGGGCCGGGTGTTTGACCCTGTGCGTGGCACCGAGCCACTCGTGTAAATAGAATCTGTAAGGGAATACATCTGCATTGGAACGAGTTGAGAGTTGATGGAGGAGGATTTTGTGAGAGGGTCAAGAAGCTAGGGCCAAGAAGCTAGGGTCACTAAGCTAAGGCAAACGACAATGAAGCTACGGATACATCGTGGATATAAATGTCGGTTGGTGGTTTAGGTGATAGGTGATAAATGGATGATTGATGGTGGGGAGTTTGCAGCTTAATGTTTATTCTGAGATGAGCGCACTTCCACAAGGTCAAACAAGTGAAATCCAACTCAACTTCGAATTCGCCGAGTTACTTTCTCTACTGAAATGTTCATGAATCGTTGTGAACGTATCATGATATATATGTTTAAGACGGAAAATGATTGCAATTACATTCATTCGTCAAGCCCATTAGGCCCAATACTTCAGGTCCAATAAACAAGGCCCAATGAACAAGGCCCAGTAAATTAGGCCAAATTGGTGCCTGCCTCAGCCGCACGGTGTACTACGCCGCACTAACATGATGACTATCTACAAGACTACAGTCTACATCATATATCCACCAGAAAGAGTCAAGCCTTGTTCTGACATATCGAATACTTTTTCTCAATTCCAAAGTCCGTAGACTCGAGATTCTCCACCTGTATAACCTTCCAGAAATCTCTAATCTTCTTTGGTTTTCTGAGTCCGTGGTAATTGGCCCCAGCTCAGTAGGGCCGCGCTTTTTCGATTTTTAGTGCACCATGCGGCCCTAGGCCCTGGGATGCCTCGAGAGAACATTCTCAGTACATTTCCACAGAACTCCAGTGCCAGCAACTCTGCACGAAACGAACTCTAGCGATTTCCATATAATTCCAACTATTTCGGATTTCAACTACTCCAAATTTCAACTTTTCAGTCTTTTCCTAATCCCTTCAAAAATTACCAAACACAATGTCGCTGGATTTCGGGGCCAGGCGATTGGAACTTCGGGCCGCCAATCTCAAAATCGCAGAGGGCCAGCAGGAAGCGAAAGTGGCAGTCAAGTTGGACTCGTCGTTGAAGAAAAACACCAGTTTTATTAAGAAAGTAAAAACGCTAAATGCAGATACGTGCCCGGCGATTGTGGCGGAAATCTCCCAGTTGACCTTGGAGAAGTACCTCACTGAAATCACCGCTTCGTTGGCAGACGGGCTTCTCAAACTCTTCAAGAACGACGATCTCAACGCAGGTGTTTTGGTGATGTGTGCGTTGTACCAGCGGTTCGCCGAGCAGTTTCTGGCCCCCTTTCTCTCTGATTTGGTGAACGCAGCAGCAGAGAAAAACCAGCAGGACGCCTCTTTGAAGCAAAAAACAGCATTGAAGCTTATTTTCGAGATGCACGCGCTCGGAATGGCGGCCACTTTCTCCGACTGTGCCCCTGAGCTCTTGGGCGAGTCGGCGGCTAAATTGTACACAAAGTCGGCGTCGAGCCCGATCATCGTCACGCTTTTGAAGGACGTCATGTCTTACCAGTTGGACCAAGGTTATGCGTTGCCTGTGATGACGACATTCTTGCGCCGGTTCTCGTTTTGTCTCCAGGGCGAACCTGAGCTAATACCGGAGGATTTACAGCAGACGCTCCGCCAGATCTTCACCGTCTACATTACCAAAATCCTTGAATTGCGCCAGGGAATACACGAAAAGCTCGCAAAGCTCGAGCTCAGCAACAAAAAGGCATCCATTCGCACGGGGAAGATCATGGCCGAGCACCAGGAGCTCGTGGACGAGGTGCAGACACAAAAGACGCTTTTCGACACCCACGCGGCGCTTCTTTGCGAGTTTTTGGCCATGCAATTGCCCAGTGTGGAACTAGCACAGAAACAGGAACCCGAAAAGGAAGTGGTTGCCGGGGAAAACAAGCTCACGTGGTGGCACGATGCTAAGGAGCGGGAGTTTTACCAGGAAGTGCCCAGCTACAAGGACGTCCTAGCCAATTTCGACCGCGAGAAACTCAAGCAGTATGCACAAACCTACGGCGATCTCAGCGAAGGCCAGAAAGTGAATCTCTTTCTCCTCGAGCTCGAGGCCCTCGTCGACCCGAAAGACCTCGAGCTCATGACGGTGATCATGCACACCCACATTCCATACAACAAGGCGACGAAGAACCGCATCATCCGGTTCTTTGCGGAGTTCAAGAAAACAGACAACGTGAACCTATATGCACGCTTCCTCTGCATCAACGGCGAGTATCTCCCGGAGGTGATTGCGGAGCTCATCGAGGCGCTCGACCGCGGGTTCCGGTCGCAGATCCGGTTCGACACGATCAACTTCAAGAACTTGGCGTTTTTCATCGAGCTCGTCAAGTTCAAGTTGATCCCGAGCCACGTGGTGTTCCACAAGATCCGCCGCATGACCCTCACCATCGCCGGCACGAACAACGTGGACATTCTCCTGGTGTTTTACGAGCGGTGCGGCAAGTTTCTCTTGCTAGAGCCAGAGTACCTGGAAACGACAAAGGAGATGCTCGACTTGCTCCATGTGCAGTCGAAAAGCGACAAGTTGACCATCAACGAGAAACTCTCGCTCTCGAACATGTTCTTGATTGTCGACTCGTTCACCGCCACCACGCAGAAACAGGCGCCCAAGGTCGAGTTGACTGTCGTGCAGGACTTCATTCACCAGGTGGTGAAGAAGTTGGTCACGCCCATTAACTACCAGGTAGCATTCGATCTTCTCAACAGCATCAACTTCTCAAAACACACCGAAGCCCAGGAGACCTTGATCGAGATATATACAAGACCAGAGGAGTTGAACGGAGGCTGTCTCAAATCTTTAGCAGAGCTCCTTTTACTTATAGGCCGGGCGCACCGGCGGGTGCCAGTGATGATAGTGGAGATTTTGTGTGAGAAGATCACAAGAGGTCTCGAGCTAAATGACTACAGACACAATGTTTCGCGTGTGGCGCAGGTCAGGTTTATGGGTGCTCTATTCAACGCCAAAGTGCTCAACTTCAAGAGTATTATTGACTTGTTATACAGAATCGTGTGCTTCGGGTACCCCAGTAATCTCCCCACCCCCAACGCGCAGCTTGAAATCGATCCGCCCGATAACTATTTCCGTATCCAGCTTGCGTGCTCGTTGCTCCAATCGGTCAATTTCCAGCGAGTGAAGGCGTTGGGTTTGCTTGATCACGGCGTGAAAACCGCCGAGGGGTTCTTGGTGTTCCTTCAGTACTACACATTCTGCAAAGTCATGCCTCTTCCGAAAGACATCGAGTTTGCTTTGCTGGCCGTGTTCGCTCGTTACAATGAGGTCACAAAGAGCAAGACGATACAGGCAACTGGTCTTTCCTCGGCCATGCAGCAGCTTCAGCAATACACACTCAGCAGCAAGCAGAACCAGAACCAGGCGAAAAAACAAGAACCGGCAGATCCAGTCGAGGACAAAGACGATGACTTGGAGTCCGTGGACTCCGATCTTTCCGCGCTCGACGTTTCGGATTCGGGCGAAGACGACGTTGATTCCGAGAATGATGTATCTGGGAACGAGGGTTCGATTGAGGACGAGCTTGTGCTGAGCGATGACGAAGACACACTGAGCGACGAGAATTCCGATGACACTTCTCTGGGAAGCGAGCTTGGTTCTGATTATGAAGACGAGGCCGACGAGGAGGAGGCGCAGCAGGCGTTCCAGCTCCGAACCGCCGCAGAGCGCAAGGAGGAGCGGCGCATGGACGATGAGATCCAGCATCTTCTCAGTGCTTCCGTGCAAAACAACCGCACTTCTGCGCCCTTGAAAATGCCAACACCCTCGAGTTTAGTATCATCTTCACAGGGAGGAAGGGACCAGCCGAAAGCATTCAAGTTTCTCTCCAAGGCCAATAGTCTACGGGATTTGGCACTCCCAGAGGATAACAGGTTCACTGAGAGGATCGCCCAGGAGCAGGCGGCGCAGAAGGCCAACCGAATGAAGATCATGAGTCTCGTGGATAACATGGACGAAAGCTAAGTCTACTCTATAGATGCGAACACGCCAACCTTGTTTTTAATGCATGGCCCGGAAACTGGCAAAAGCTTCCTATGCAAGTGCTCTTTTCTATGTACTCTTTTCACTCTTTTCCTTCTGGGTTTACACAACGGCCTGCTTTAAAGCACCTTTTAAAGCACCTTTTAAAGCACCTTCACCATGACCACCGTGACGTCGTCCTCCTTGCCGCCCATGTACCGCTGGCCCGTCAAGCGGGACAACTCCTGCGCGAATGCGCTGGGGTAGTTGGGGTCCTTGGATACCTTGACCACCTGCTTTACAAGTTGTGTAGAGATCTCCGGCAACGGCGTGTTTTGGGCGAACTGGTCCTTCAAGAAAATCTCAATATCTTGCGGAATCACGTTATCCGTGACGCCGTCGGTGGCGAACACAACCACGTCGTCCTTCTTAAGGTCCCACACGTACTCATCACTCATCTGCGGGGAGTCTATTATGTACCGTTTCCCCTGGAGCTCGGCCTGGTGCAAGATCTGCTTGGGGATCTTGGCCAACTGATACGGCGTGTTGAAGTTGTGGGTCTGGAACAGCGTCTCCTCTATGAGTTTATGGTCACGGAACACGCCGCACCACGAGTCGCCCAAGTTGGCGACCCTGAGCTGTTTTTCCGGGGTGAGGATCCCGAAACACGCGGTGGTGCCGCCGATCTCGACCTTCGGCGACTCCTGCACGTCCTGGAACGCGTGTGTGAGCAATGCCTGCGGTGTGAGCGTCCTCTTATCGGACGTGGCCTCGAACCGCAGCTTTGCCTGGTGGCACAACTCGCGCAGAATCGCGCTGGAGTCGTAGCCGGCCTCGGACCAGCCGCCCACGCCGTCGGCCACGCCTACAGCCACGTATCCGTCGCTGGACTGCGCAGAGACAAACAAGTTGTCTTCACCCAGTGGCAGCAACTGTGCAGGTGCCTTTGGCTGCAGTTTGCGGCGAAAAATGTTTGGTTCGTCGCGGCTTTTTGGCTGGAACAGCACCGCCACCTGGTACGCCAAGAGACGGTCGAACGACGCCTGGTCGTAGTTATACGCGGCCGATAGTGCCGAGGGGGCCAGTGACGAGTGTGCCGCGAGCGAGGCGTCGGCGTCGGGCCCGGTCCCGGTCCAGCCCGTTTCCGGGCCGTGGGTATCCGATGCCATCTTGCGGCCGCTAAAAAAGAAGTTGCGGCGGGCACACAAGCGGGTGGAGACCGCCGGCGGCATGGCCCAGCGCACGGCGCCCGATCTAGTGAGGGGCGTCACGAACATGGTAAAAAGCGCGAAAAGAAGTGACACAAACACAAGGGTGCGGACGCGGGGCCGGCGGGTAATATATGCTTTGTTTTTGTGGCGAGCAGCAGGCGGCAGGGGGGTGTTCGTGCCGGGTGCTGAGTCCATTCAAATGGTTCAAACTTCAAGGTGGAGTATGGAATGGGGCCGGTGATGCCGCGGCCTTAGAGCGTGGGTTGGGGCCTGCGTGTTAGGGCCACCGGCGGGGTCTAGAAGCGCATATGGATAATGGGGGCATATCTGGGAAGAACTGAGGTGGGATGAAATCGGGGAAAACAATCCATTTTTGAAGCCTCTTTTTGGGAAAGTTGTTTCTGAGGCATGTGATATTTAATGTGTTTTCATAATGTTTCCATAATTTCTTTAATTTTCGACTTGTGGGGGAAAATAACTGGTACCTGTGAATATATCCTGTGGTTCTTGTGGGGCTGCGGGACCAAAAACGGGAACGCGTAGACTGTAGAGCAACCATAACTATCGAGTGGCTGCAACTGAAGCGAGTCTGAGATACAGGCCCGGTTGCAGTGCATTATCTTTTATCTTTTACCTTTGAGCTCCAGGGGAGGATAAAAAGTTCGAAAAAAACAGGAAAATATGGGACGGTATTGGTTTGTGACGAAATGTTTAATTTCAAAGAATTCCTGACCTTTTTTCTTTTTAAAGATTCAAGTTGAAAAGAAAATGACTATGGTACTTTTGGAGAACAGTGCGCCTTTACTAGACACCCGCAGGATTTGCGGGGCCTGTGTTTTCTTCAGGCAGGTCGAAGAACTTCCAAACTTTCAAAACAGTCAATTTCAATTCATCGGTGAGGTCAAGTCCGAATCATTTTAGGTGATTCGTGAGATGGGACTTCGAAATGGGTTAGAGGTTTTATGTATAGCTGTATAGTTTTTGGGCTTAGAAAGTAACTTTTGAGCCTTCCTCTAATCAATGAATCTACCAAAAAAAAAAAAAAATCGAAATGCTTCAGTATGCGCCTAGCAGCTACTAGTGTCTATGAAGATTTCTAGCTTGCACTGCAATCTCTGCTAGGTAAGAACCGACATTCTCCTTCATGTGACAACGCAAGACACCATATGTGAGGCGTCCTACTGAGATATTTCATGATAAATCGTAACGACCTCATGTCGCTGGCTATCCTGCTCAAGACATTTTCTACTTTGCTCAAAAAGGCAAAAGGTTAATTAATATTAGATCAAATTCCGAAACCAGAACTCGTAGAGCCAGAAAGGAACATGGACAGCAAAGGGACAGCCCCATTCTTTTGACTCTGCATACCACCGAAAGCTTTCCTCAGACATTGCAACCGATGTTCCGATTTCTAGCCCTACTCTACTTACAATGCTTACTTCCGTGGATGGAAGAGGTCCTCGTATGTGATTTCGATTTTGCGGGCCCCATCACATTTGCTCTTATACGCCACCAGGCCGTTGCCGCAAAGTTGAAACTCACTGTCGCCTTTGTATGACAAGCGTCTTTGAAACCGTGAATTTTCCATCGAGTCCACCAGGAACCCTGTTCTTAGCTCGGTTGTGGGGACAACAAGCCCTTCACTATTCACTGTCAAGAACTGGCCCGTTTCTGCGCTCTTCAAGGTTCCTTCCACATCAAATTTAAATTTCGTGACAATACTATCGCCAATTAACAAACTCCCATCTTTAACTTTCAAATTCCGATGCGTTGGCCCCTGATCAATCATGGAAACGTACATGGTACCTGGCCGAATGTATTCATGTGCAAGCGTAACCGAGAGGAGTGAGAAGATGGTTAAATTCCACATTTTTCGAAAGTTGCTTCTTCTTTGATAGAATTGGGCGCTATGTCAAGAGAATACAAAATGAAGAAGTATTGTTTAGATACTACACTAAGATGGGCTTGCGCTGCTTTTTATAGCATCTGCTTTCACGACCATCTGTTTTACATCCCAACTGGGGGTACGAGAAAGTCTCGTTGAAATTCCTGGTGGCCCTCAAATTGAAAGCGTTTCAGGAACTTTGCAGTAAGATGTGGTGTTACAGATTCAATATTTTGAAGTTTGGTTACAGCTAGAAAAGTCACCCATGCGAAGTAATTTTCTTTCAGCCACTTCACCTATCTTAAACCATTGACTCTTCGAAAGGGCTGCATCCTTTATTTCGTCAATAAATACTTTTTGGCATGTCATTGCAATATCATATTCATATAAGGAGTCGACTTGAAAGGAGGTGAAACTTTCCCTTCGTTTTCGCCCGCCATTTCGTGTTTTGGTAGATTCAGACAAATTTCAGCTTCAAATAAAGAGAATCGTAGCCCATAAAGATTTCGGAACGAAATTACTAGTGCGGAAGTGCTCATGTAAAGGAGTTCAATTCTATCTGGTCCACAGTGAAACACCTATCGTACAGTTTCCACGTTAAATATTCACCAAATTGACTTCTTGTTTGACAATGGAACATCGAATTCACTTAAGTCCTTTACCTTTTTAAACAGCTTCTGGGACAGAGGCCTTTTGAAAAAAACTCATCTGTGTCTGTAAACTGTTTCCGCAATTTCGTGAGAGTGGATTTTGCCCGAGTGAGCTGGGTGCCGAAAACTCGCCGAATACCATGCGGAACACCCGGAAGTTCTTGGAACCGGTCTTCCCAAAACAACATTCCCAGAATGAGCCTCAACACTCTTTCTGAGTTATCCTTATCACTTATATCCAAGTTTCCTTCGAGATCGTAGAGGGCCATAATTCGCACATTGAGCTCTATCATTTTATAGAGTATGCGATTGCCCGGTGCACTCAATCTTTGATAATGCTGCAAAAGTTCAGCAGCATCGATCATTGCCTGGAACAGGTCTGTTATAACTTTGTGCTTCGTTTCAAGGCCCGAACAGGTGGGATTGCTACTTATAGTAGATGATATTTGAGCAAGCTTCCCTCTTAATTCTATCAATCGGGCATCGAAAGACACCACATCAAAGCTCTTTTCCGAGATGAAACCATTCAAGAGGTCGAAAAACAGCTCTAGATCGTTCTCGCAATCTTGCAGAGTTGAGATTCTTTCAGAATCTTCTGGGTTTAGGTTTAGGTTTAGGTTGGCTGTTCGGTAGCTGTTTATAAAGAGTGATGGGTCGTATAGAACAGTATAGGATGTGGCCACTCCTTGGGCCATGTCGTAATCTATTGCATGAGTATCTGAACTGAGCAAGAGAAGTGCACTAGACCAGAGTATTACTGAAGGTTTCATGAATTGTAATTTTTTGGCTGACAGAAGATACGTGCGTCAGAAGAAGGGACAACTATATATCTATAAGGGTACGACTTTTCTGTACGGTGTATATTTCGAGGCATATGATATGAACACCAAAGCAAATTTCTGTAAATACATTCCTTATACCAAATGGTCTGCTTCACTATGATGTTTCAGAACCTAGATTACGTTAAATCCACAAGTCCAAGAGTTCGAGTTATATGAGCTCAGCTATCAGACTAGGTGGGTCAGCAACGCCACAATGAGCTATCTATCGCCAATGTACCTCTTTAGATAATTCGCAGGTCGTCTTAAAATACTCTATTCTTTTGAAACCCACGAGAGAGAACAAGTTCCATGTTTCTGTCTTTCTTTAAAGATAGAACATTGGAGGATGAATCTCGAACTGTTTCAACAAAATGATCACAGTATTTCTTACACGAAATCAGTATACACGTACCATGTATTCAGATATCGACATAAGCCCTGCCACAACCTTTCACTACCCGAAACAGACTTCACTGGGCCATGTTTCGAAGAATTCTGGCTAAAGCGGTGAACTTGAGCCCGACTTCAAAACATTGTATCGAATGAAACCATTTCAAATGTCCGTATGCAAAATGCCCCCATGAGAACGAAATGAATCATCCCCAAATATCAGCTTAACAATAATTTCACGAGAGTCAAATTATCTGCACAAAGAGTTTGAATTCCAAAATATTGTCCTTAACCGTGAAGCCTAGCCACATCTACCTACTGGCCATGCTTTAAATGAACCCATGGGGATAGTATACGTCAACTCACCCAGCAAGCAGAAGAAATTTTTTTCTCAACGGAAAAGGTCACAAATGCTTAAAAAAAGCTGGAGAACCTATCTCCCGGTTTTCGATCCACCAAGAGACCGGGCTGGGGCTCTGGCTTTCGAGTAACACGCCAATGGCTCATTAAGCGGGTGAAAATGTTGTTGTTGTTGTTTTTGCTTTTCAGACGCAGAATCTGTGAATTCAGCGGTTTCAATCGCAGAGGCCACCGTCTGTAGCTTCTGTTGAGACTTTTATTGTGGACTGGGAGTGAATCACTGACTGGCGGGGAGTTTCTATTCAGCATCATGATTCCATCAATGGAAACATGTCTTGATTTGCGCAGCCTCTTGAAATGTTCCGCAAGCCACCTGACAATATCGTTTGAATGTACACCATTACTTTGGGACTCCACTGCAATTATCAGCTCGAGAAAGGAGCTATCATCTGTATCTGACTCGTCTGTTTCTGCGTCGGAAAATGTCAAGACCCGGATTCCTTGCAGGACCTCGAGGTCCTCCATCAATCTTCTGTAGCGTGCCAATATCGCCTGGCTTCGCAATGGAACAGGCGGTGGCGGCGGCGCTGTAGGAGTTGGCCGAGACCCCAGCCCCTCGGAGTCTGTATTGAGAATGGGCGCAAAAGCGGACCGCAGCGTTATCCCGCTGAGATTTTGCCTGGCTGATTCGGAACGCACACCTGTTTGTGACGTTTCATCGGTCTGTTCCGGATGTGTATGCCCGAGAGACAATCCCGAGTCTTCGGACAGCAGCACCGAGTCACTTCGACACGACGAGTAGTCATCAAGGGGTGTGGAATTATCAGATACTAAGCCACCATTTCTTTGTCTGCGCAAAAGAAGGTAATCACGGATGATTGGATTTTCACCTGGGGCGACCGGCGCCCGGAGATCAGAAGGTGTGAAAAAGTCAAATGTTAAGCTTATAGGCAGAGTCATGGGCAGAGTCATGGGCAGCGTCAATGGCAGGTAGAAGGGCAGGGTCATGGTGTGGGCAGTTATATTGAAAGAGTGCTATCTCGCAAATAAACAAGAAACAAGTAGAAAGAAAGGTTTGGAGATAATAAAGTAAGCCCGGCCATGCTGTCATTCAGGCCCGGAGCCTTGAAATACAGCGGGAAACCTTGATCGTGCCAATTATTATGTTTGTTTGAAAATCTTGTCATTTTCTTGGGGTGGATAAATGACCAAATGTTTTGTGCTCTGCTGGAGCAAAGGGCGTTTGCAGCCACGCGTGATCGTCCCTAACATACTGCAAACCTGAGGTGAGCGGGTCTGAGATGATAAGCGAAGGTGAAATAAAAAGTTTTGGTGTTGGGGGAAAAAATTCGTCATCGTTTGAAATTTTTTTGAAATGGTTTGGAAAAACATGAGGTAGTGAAACTGAACAGTAAGGACACAAGTGCGTGCTTTTACGCGGCTGCGGCTGCGGCTGCGACTGCGACTGCGACTGGAAGCATAAGATATAAGAATGTGTCCTGGCGAAAGATTAGACAAGATACGTGCAATTTCGAGGCGAAAGGGCAGTTTCTTTTTGCAACAGCCTTGTTTTCATCTATTTAAATATATTGTAAAAATACCGAATTTTAAAAATTGTTTAGTTGCGTCTGCAATTAGAAACAAAGAGCTCTGTGTAGTTGTCATATTTGAGATTCAACACGAGATCGCGGGGCTGTGATGAGTTAAGTAGTTTTCAGTCAGGTGATGCGTAGAGACAGAATAACCGTTTTCCATCGAATACTTCTGGCCAAAACAAAAAGACTGAGAATTTATGAGAAGCGGTTTCATTAAATGTGATCACTTTTCTCTTATAGAAACAGGTTTCACCGGTGATGCTGAACGGTGCCGATTATCTGCAGGTCTTACGACCAGTCAGACTCACATACAAGGTTCTATAATTGTCACAGGGCTCAAGATTCATTTTTCTTTTGGTCAAAAGAAGCCAGCGAAGAGCTGGTTTTCTCAAGGGTATCGAAGCAATTCTCTTTCTCTGGAGTATCTTTTTATCTCAATATCATGTCTCAATTTTCTGTCTCGGTAGATAAGTCTCGTACCCAAAGCTACATACTAAAACCAAACATAAATTTTCAATGAAAATTTTCTCAATATAGCATACTGGTTACTCTACATTTAAAAAATATTTTCACACTCCCAACATTTCTCCTTATATGCGATAAAGGAAGGTTCTTCATGATTCAAATGCCATCTATATTAGCTCTGCCTGCACACAGTGCGTCGGCGCCGGCGTCGTGTCCAATCAAAATACGCACCAGAGCCAGAGCCTGCGCGAAAAAAACCGCTAAAGCTCGGACATAGAAACGAGATCCCATAATCTCCAAAACATCAAACCCACAAAATGTCTGCTTTCAACGTTGTTAGATACTCTCTTCTCGGTGCCGGTGTGGTTTACGGATTCGTCCACAGACACAACCTCGAGCTGAGCCACGAGCAGCAGCAGAAGCTCGCGCAATGGAAGAAGGAGGAGAAGTTGATTAAGCAAGCCAAGGCCGAGTACGCCAAGTTGAACCCTCCTAAGGAGAAGACGTCTGCCCCTGCTTCCAGCAGCATCAACTTCGAGGACCCAAACTTGGACTTTGGTTCGGTTTTGGAGTCCTTGGTGCAGAAGTTGCAGTAAATGAGATGAGAGTTGACCAGAGAAGTTTGGTCGACTTTGGAGAGCGGGGAGCGACGAATTGAAGATGAAATTTGATCGTTTCCAGGAAAAATAAAATGGGGATTAGGCGGTTGGTGTTGGCCGGCTTGTCTTGCCCCAAAGGGGACACTCTGCTAGCTTGCTACAGGTGATCTGGTGTCCCAACCATATGTATAAATACAGATAAATTCGTGATCTTTGACATGGTGCTGACAAGATGTTGATAAGCTTCGAAGCATCGTGTACTTCTGTAGAACGCCGATCCTTGGGCCCTCTTTTGCCATCTCTCTACATTGAACGTGACAAACCTTCGAATAGGATTCCAAAGGCAAGATTCTTTGAACTATGAAAGAATCAGATACAAATCTCTCTGTTTTTTCTTCTTCGCTGTAGTCGTTCCAAAAATGAGCAATAATCTTGAAAATGATTGACTGCTTCATTCAGCAGTGCCAGAGGCAAGACTCAACATTTTCTGTCGTCCGACGCTTGCAAGCTTGCATTCATTTTTGAGACTTATTTTTTTACACCCAGAAATTACGTCAAGAATGACCAGTTCTTTCAAGCAGAAGAGTTTTTCTTGAGAGCTAGCTCCCGTCAATGGGATCGATTTGAAATTTTGGATAAGGCAATGTTCTGGACTGTATGCACATCTTCTGAAACAAGATCCCAAAACATAAGTTCTCCCTCTTCTCGCCAAAATGCCACATCATCCAGTCTTTTTCATTTTTGACGTAAGACAAAAATTTCACACGGCAACCTGAAAGTTGTAACACAGTCTATGCCAGATTTTTCACCCAAAGTCTCTTATTTCCCTTCTGGAATATCATCCCGATGCTGCGGTAGTGCATAGTAGATCACGTGATATACACGGCTAGCTCACAACCGTGCCGTGCCTAGAGTTTCTTTAATCTTCAAAGCACAAGCAAATCCGTAATGGAGCTAGAAGATGACACTCTGCTGACATCAGAGAATCTAAAATCGGATGGAAAAAGCACACTGGCACCTCTGTCCTCTCAAGATCCTCCAGATCCTATAACCCCCGCTCCGAATGCGATGTCCTATGCGTGCCCTATATGTGGGGAAACGATGATCTCTCTAGCCCAGCTAAATCGGCACATTGACGATGCGCATAGCGCCGAGCCCGATGAGTCACCGGAGACAACTGTGTCGGAAACGCCGAGAACTGTTTTGCAAGAAAAGAGCCCGAAATCCGCCAGATCGACCCCGCACAAACGTCGCCTTAAACTCGAGGTGCATGAAGACACGTCTCGGTTCAGTCTCAGCGATAGTGCACGCATAGCGGCCCGATTTGAGTCGGGCGAATCGGCAAGATTGTCACGTGCCCACTGGAAACATGTCTCCCATCTGGGCCTGCAGGTCTGTGATGCTCGTGGCTGCAAGAACGTTCTTAATGTGAGAAACGGCATCGTAAACTGCCGCAAGTGTGGCGATCTTTTCTGTAATACGCACACGCAATTCCAGGCCCGCCTCAGTAACGGGCCGGTGGACTTGCGTACAAACGCGAGAATGCCAACGTACGATTCTAAACATGGCATGCTAGTAAAAGTATGCTACGATTGTTACATGGGAAAACCAGGCGTGAAATTGGGCACGCAAGTGCAGTCTGTGGATTGTACGAAAGAATTCATGACTCTGCGACGCCGGTCTATCGATGCGAAGCATTTGGCAAGAAGTACGATCCATGCCCGTTTCCTCAAACTCGCTGATTTGCACTCTCGAAAATACTTGAATGACCTAGAGACGGAAAAGGGGCTACTTCGGTACTTTGGGTCGTTTTCCAAACAGACAATTTTCTCGAAAAAGCAGGTCTTGGGCGCTGAAAAGGAGATTGTTGGTGTAGGAAACTGGCAGGCCGATGAAGACGTCTCTCACTGCAAACTTTGCTTTATCAAATTCGATCTTTTGATCAGAAAACACCACTGCCGTCTTTGTGGAAGCATAGTGAATGACGGGTCATTTAATCTGGACGATCCCGCCGAATTCTGCTCAGCGCAAGTCCCCATGAACCTTCTACTAACGAAACTTCATATGTTAAACTATTCGCCGCTAGTGAAAAGCAACTGGGAAACTCTCGCTCAGGTAGATCCAGGCTCCGCATTTTCATCCACGGGCTTTTCTATCAGAGTTTGCAAGACATGCAAGAACCTGCTTCTTCATCCATCGCGTGTGGATGCACAAACAGATTCTCAGAATACTTCGGATGTGCTTGATGCATACGACCAGATTTTGGCGATAAAGGCCACGATCGTGAACTCCATGGCCCGCTACAAAACTCTAATTGAGGAGAACACCGAGGCGCATAACCACCAGATCAACAAGCTACGCGTACGTTTGCGGAAAGCCGTGAAAGACCTCGAAATCATGGTCAATTCGTTCATGAGCCGGTTCTTTGCGATCGATCCGCAACTGAGAAAATTGGCTCCTGTGCATAGTGCAAAGCTCGTGACAAATATCTACAAGGCCCTGGCGGCGTATTTGCAAGAGGCGATCTTGGAGCTCAAACAACTAAATGAAAGTTTCCAGGACGCAGAACACCAGAAGTTGGCTAGTCAGTTAGGTGGAGTGGCTAGCGTTGAAGGCGCGCTGAAATCGAGCTCTCTGCTTTCTGCCACAGTGCTGCCTACCCCAAACTCGCGTCTAACCAAGAAGCAAATCAGGGAGTTGCGTGAGCAACTAATGGTAACAAGTGAACAGCGATTTATCATCGAGAGTTTGATCGAGGACACAAAGAGGCAGCGGAAGTTCGACGAGTTGATCACGTTGGAGAAAAACAAGGCGGAACTTATAAGTAAGATCAAGGAGTTGACCGAGGAGCTAGGCGAGTTTGCGTTTTAGTAGAGAGTGCATGAATTCTTCAGACGTCGCAGGAAGATTCGGATGTTGAGGCTGCAAACCGGGCGCCCCCACGTTCCAAATTAAAGGTGTTTGCAACCCCGCATTCGAAGCAAGAGATACATTTGAAATACGAGCCGCCAAAGTATTGAGATAAGGCCTCAGAAGTATTGACATGCGAACTTGTTTCATTGTTGTTCATATGTGTTTACTGAAGGTATTTATAACGGCGATCTTGAGTACCAGCGTACTTACAAAATGAGTTTATACTAAAAATGAAATCTTTCTCTTTTTTCTTCTCTTTTGTCATCAAGATTTTGAATAAGCCGTTGAAAGTTGATGCAAAAGTCCGGGGTAAGTCGATAAGACATCATCTATCGTGGGGTTGTGTAGAAAATGCGGAGATCCGTGGGGGCCGTGGGGGCAACATTCGGTATATGCCAGAGTACCCTCCACTGAGCGTGGGGGCATAACCATAATGTGGGGGCGCGAGCCGCACAAACGTTGCTCTGTGCGCACCATATTTCCATATGTGCGTCACAGATCTTGAGTCTCACCCACAACGATGGCCCTACTTAAGGTACAAGGTTTCCCCAAGTTCTGCTACCTTGATCTTCAGATCTTTATATCGCGTCGGCTTGCAGGTTCTTGACTAGCGCACAAAAACTATTAATCACGAAGAGTAGCAGAATACGGGCGACACTTGCGTATCCGGACTAGTTCTTTTTTTTTTCTTCCAGTACTGCCGATAGCGACCGGTCTAATATGAAACCTTCGGTTAGCACCAGCATGAAGAGCACCGACGACCGGTCGTCTGAATTTGACTTGACGCCATACGACAAATCAGAGAAGAAGTCCACGCTCCAACAATTGAAAAATGCGGTTCTTTTAAAAAACTTGCTCGAGAAAATCGAAGACAGACCCACGCCTCCTCAGGTGTACAACTGGCGGATTTATTTCACAGCTTTGATCTCTTCTGCCGCAGCCATTATCATTGGATACGATGGAGGATTTATTGGAGGCACCGTAGCGCTCGACTCGTTTCTCCTGGAGTTTGGGCTAGACACAATGACCGAGGAACATCGAGGCCTGGTCACCTCCAACGTGATCTCCGTGTTCCATGCAGGCTGTTTCTTTGGGTCGTTGATCTCGTATCCGTTTTCGTATTACCTTGGCCGGAAAATCCCGCTCATGATTGCCGCCACCACCATCACCGTCGGCTCCGCGATCATGTTGGCTGCAAACCTGGCCACTGGCTTGGGCCCCATCTACGCAGGTCGTGTGATTGCGGGTCTAGCCGTGGGCTTCTCCACCAACTTGACGCCCGTGTATTTGAGTGAAATCAGTCCCCCCGCGATCCGTGGGCGTGTGATCGCGTTGTACGAAATCGGGTGGAGGATCGGCGACTTGGTCGGGTTCTGGATCAACTACGGCATCGACTCGCATATCCCGAGCTCCAAGAAACAGTGGTTCATTCCCTTTGCCGTGCAACTCATTCCGAGCGCGATGTTTTTGGCGGGTGCGGTCATCATGAAGGAGTCGCCGCGGTGGCTTCTCTCGGTGAACAAACACGACAAGGCCATCGAGAACTTGACGTGGTTCCGAAACTTGCCTGAAGATGACGAGTACATCATTTTCGAGGTCAATCAGGTCAAAGAGTCGATCGAGAGCCAGCGGGCCAAGGTCGGCTTGGGCTTGTTCGATCCCGTTAAGGAAATATTTTGCAGTGGCGACTACAAGATTCTCTACCGCATGGGGCTCACCTGCACATTGTTTCTCTTCCAGAACTTTTTGGGCATCCAGTCGATCAACTACTACTCGCCCAAGATCTTTGCCAGCTTGGGTGTCAAGGGCACAAACGCCACGTTGTTCTCTACAGGCATGTTTGGCGTGGTGAAAACCGTGGTCACGATGATCTACGTGTTGGTCATCGTGGACTCGTTTGGCAGAAGAAAAGCGTTTATGTGTTCGTCCACCGTTTGTGCGATCTGTTTCTGGTACATCGGGTCGTACTTGAAAGTCAACGACCCAACCAAGCCGGGCGTGGAGGCCGGCCCTGGCGGCACGGCGGCTATTGTGATGATGTACGTGTGGATCGCGTCCTTCATCGCTGCATGGTCCGGAGGCCCTTTTGTCGTGGGCAGTGAGATCTTCGACCAGAACATCCGGTCGTTTGTGCAGGCCATCAACTCCGCCGTGTCGTGGGTGCCGATCTTCGTGATGTCCCGCTTCACCACCGTCATGATCGAGAAGATGCAGTACGGGATCTACTTTTTCTTTGCGTCGTTGGCGGTGCTTTCGATTCCGTTTGTGTACTTCTGCATTCCAGAGACAAAAGGTATTGCTTTGGAAGATATGGACAAGCTTTTCGACCGGTCGATTCCGGCGAGAAGGGCCCACCATTATGTTATCGCAGGTGCTCGAGAAGACTCAGAAAGAGCGATGGTGGAGCATAAGAACTTGTTCAAGTTGGACACCAACAAGTCGCGTGGAATCGAACAGGTCGAGGACATTAATTTGCTCGAGAAGCAAGTATAGACGGTATAGACGGTATTTAGGGTATAAGTTAACAGAGATAACAGGTTTAGTTTACGATACACTCCTGTGTGTGGCCTATAAGTAAAGATGCTGGGTTTATGCTAATATGCAAGGATTCTAATGATGGACATGGCGAGGATGGCCCACGCTCTAGATCAACCCACTGAGGGTCAATTTCTCTAAAAAGGGCGAGAGGTCGTCTTTCCTGATCTCGATGATCGACGAGTCGAAACTGTTGATTCTCACCTTGGCTCCCGATGTCGCAGCAAGTTTTTGGAACGCCACGCTGAAAGTGTTGAGACGCGTCATGAGTGCCGCGTCGCCGCCCCTCTTGTCGTTGCTTTGTTTTGCCAACTTCGCTTTCATTGTGTTATCTAAGCCCCGGGGGTACTTAGGTGCAAGACCAATGACAAGATAGGTGTCACTGGCGCGGTCCAAACTGGCCACCACGAGCGGCTTCAACACGTTGGATTTCAAGTTGTCGTCTTTTTTCGAGAGGAAGTTCAAGAGTTCCGCCTCGTTGATGTTTTCCAAGAGCCAGTTGCCCAATTTCGACAAGATCAACGGGTTGTTGAAAAGCTGGAGGTCGGGGATCGCGCCGTCGTTTAGGACACACAACCTGTAGATGCGGAGATTCTTAATGAAGCCTCTCTCCAACACAGACATGCCTGTTCTAAAAATAATCTGCTGCATGGCCTTTGCCCCTTCGAGACCATGCATTAGTAGATCGAAGCCCTTGAGTTTGCGGAGTCCTCCGAAATTCGGATTGAGGTTGGAGGAGACCACACGAGATGCCTTTCCTACTGTAGTCATGTTGAGCGCGTCCCAAGACGACCAGAAATTGACCACCCACAATTTCTCCTTTAGTTCGATTCGCGAACTGATCTCATCGGTTTCTGTGAGGGGGTCCTCGCCCCGCTTCTTATGCGGATCACTAAGTGCCCGATCATCCGACTCCAAAAGCGCCGTCAAGGCTTCTACACACTCCATGGCCGAGAGCTGGCCCATGTACCCGAAAGTTCTAACGAATCCTTCACGCACAACGCCTTCGAGTCCGTATTGGGGTAAGTATTTGTTAAAAATCACGGGGAGGTTTTTCTTGATGCCGATGTCCATGTACAACCACTTCTGTTGGGCAACGGAGAGCGAGATACCCATTTTCGCAAACATCTTGTGGAGTTTCTTCTTTCCGTCCTCTCGCCAAAGATTGAGTTTGGAATTGACGAGAGAGGAGTAGAAAAAGGAGTCGTAGAGCGTCCAGTGCCTAAGAAGAAAGAGATGGTAGTCTTTGTCGATCGCAAGCGTGGTCAGATCCGCGGATTTCTCCGCGCTCAAATTCGACGGGCTCAACCGATGCACTTCTTCTTTGTATAATGGCTGTATTCTATCGTACACCTCGGGATGTAGTCTATCCAAGGACGAAAGCCCAATGATCGAGAGCCAGAGGTTTTCGAGGTTGGTCTCACCAATGGTCGCGAGCAAGGCATACATGATCGCGGTGGTGGCGGTAAAAATCGCCGTCCCCTGGTTGTAGTAGTTTTCCAAGACTTCTTCACTGGCTCGGAGCTCGCTGCGTCGCTGTTTTTTGAATTTCTTGACGCTGATTTCTTCGTTTTTGCGCTTACGGATCTCACGGGTCTCCTCGTCAGACTCCTCGCCCGCCGAATTCGCTATTTCGTTTTCCTTTTCTAAGTCTACAGCCTCGTCAGCATCGGTCTCTGAGTCGTTGTCAGAGTCCGCGTCGGTCTCCGATTCGTGGTCGGAAACGTCCACAAGCTTTTTGTAACTATCACGCTCGGCGGTAAGGTGTTTTTCAATGAACCCGTCGTCGAAACACACCACCATTTCCAGCCCAAAGATGTTGTCCAAGTTCCACGGCCTGCTGCCATCGATGACGTAGATTTTTCGGCGGAAACTGGGGCCCCTGAGCTGGTGTTGTAAATCTAAGTCATCAAAGTCGTCCTGGGCGCGATACCCTTCTTCAGAAGAAACCACAAACTCGTTGGGGTCGATCTCGAAGAAGGTCTCTAAGTCGATCATCGCGCCACATCCAATCAACATGACGTTGGCCACATCGGCGTCCAATTTCTGATAATGGTCCTTCAAGTCGGCGTAGCCCACCACAGGAATCAACTGGTACTGGATGAGCGATTTTTTGAGCACGAGACTGAGCACTTTGGCGGTGCAGATGCTATCGATGCTGAGACAAGACACAAACAAGATGAGCTTGCACGTCAGATGCAGCGACGACGTGCGCTTGATCTCGTTGAACGCGTGGCCGTACTGTGCGGGGTTTATATACATTTTCCAGCACGACTATGCGGGGAGTTCACGTGATTTGGGTGTTTTCGTGTGTTTTCGTCAGTGTGGGGTGCTTTTGTTGATGGTGAAAATAGTGTTTGGTAGTAGACGTGTTGTGGGTGCTACATACAGGACATCACATTATGAGGCTCGCGTCGTGGGTGCCAGGTTCCAAGCGGATAGAGATGTTGGTGGTTAATAGGTGATTGGGAGTCTCTTTCATATTTGACAGAGAGATTCTGTTTTTATTTTTTCGTTGTAAATCTTGTTTTTGGTGAATTGTAGCAGGTGTATCATCACACCATTATATAAGGAGCTGCATATAGTGAACCGAGCCCGTGCGCAGACGCGTTTTGGCGTGCGGCTGCGTCGTTGCGAGGCGAGAAAGAGACGCGTTGCGAATCAATATGGGACTTATCAGATATTGAAAGGCAAATACGAACGGAGAAGCAAACTAGGGAGAAAAAAAACAGGAACATGAATTCTCGTCCTTGTTTTTGCTAATTAGTCAAGTGCGGGTTAATATGTACACTTGCAAAAGTTAAAGGAGTTAGGCCTCTACGCCGTCCTCCAATCTCGACTTCTGCTGACCTTGAAGAAGGCTCTATATCGGTTCAAATTCGGAGTCTAATACAGGGCCCTGAGTAGCGATTCTAGTAAGTCCGAAATCACGAAACTCACCAAGGAGTTTGGAAAGCACTGAAAATATTGTTGGCTTATTTAAACTATATTTTTCTGAAGCAAAGGAAGAGGAAGAATAAACTCAGAAAAAAAAAAGATGAAATTTGCCTGTGGAAGTTCCAGCAGTAACATATGCGATGGATGCCAGTAATATGTGGAAAAGTGACTGCCCATACCTAAACTCGCAAAACAAAGTTAAGTGAACAAGGTTTGAAGTACTCTGGATCACGTATGAGGCATGGTGGGAGTGTTCATGAAAGTGGAACTGGTTTCAGTAGAGAATGGTGTTAGGTGTACTGGGCAATTCGGATTTTTCCAATTAAAGCTTTAAGTTCAGGATTCCAACAGAAAGAATTTACCTCGCAAAATCTTAATCGGAAACCGCTCACTTCGGACAGCCTTCATGATTTTAACATTGGATTTGTCCACTACAAGGAAACTCAAGTTACAAAGGTTTCCTGTTTTTACCTTGTCGCAAATATGGAACTGATCTCCTTTTGCCTGAAGATTTGGAGGATGTCTTACCTCAGCCTCGTCGTTTGAATGTTGCGTCTTCGTATCTCATTCTTTTGTGGCTTCGTGCGTAAGCATATATAATATGGACTCTGTTTACGCAAAACCAATGAGTCTACCCCTTGGTGGTATTTCGTTGATTTATATTAGGTTCTTTCGCTAATCATGTTTGAATAATCAAGACCACTATAAGCTTCTCATGTATACCCTTTTTTTGACATGACAGAGATTAATGTACAATATGTTAGAGCTAGACATGCATAAAATTAGACTTGTCGCGTACTCACTCAAGATTCAAGCACGAACTTTCTAAAGAAAGTTGAGCCCACCACTGCTTCATATTGCTAAAACGTCGACAGGTGATAAAGTAAACAAATACTTTTAATAGTGATCCTAGAGCTGTGCTCCACGCATTACTACTTTTTGCTCATCAAGACTCAACACGTTACTAAATTATTCTGCATACGCCACAAAGCCAATAAAGTACAGACTGGTGTGATCCCAACAACGTGCTCATGGAGGCAGTTTCTGCCGTTTGTGTGGGCACCTTCGTCTTGGAAAGCATCGCTCTCTTTCCTGCACTTTTAGTAATTCTCCCGTTCATGCTTGCTGGTGCTGTGTTTTTTCTGGTTGCGGCCGTCTTGGCCGGGGCATTCACGACCGTGTTTGCGCTTACTCCTCGAGTGAGACGATACATCCCGATCATACGGCGATGGACGCGTCTAATTCCAATTCTCCCTTGGCGACGCAGGAATAGACCGCCAATAGTCCCACTTCCTGGGAGAGGAGGAAGAAATCCGATTATCCCAATTCCTGGGAGAGGAGGAAGGAATCCGATTTTACCTATACCGGGAAGAAGAAGGGGAAATCCAATTGCACCAATCCCAGGAAGAAGAAGGGGAAATCCCATTATACCTATACCGGGAAGAAGAAGAGGAAATCCCATTGTACCGATCCCAGGAAGAAGAGGGGGAAATCCAATTGTACCCATACCAGGAAGAAGAGGAAGACCAGGAATACCACCAATACTACCTATCCCTGGAAGACGAGGTCAATCCAGAGTACCACCGATCTTGCCTGGAAGAAGACGACAAGCTGGAATACCTCCACTTGTGCCTATTCCTGGAAGAAACAGAGGAACTCCAGGGCCACGCCCCGGGCTAATTCCGGGGAGACCTCGATCACGGCCCCGTGTATTTACAGGTCCTATTCGAAGGCGCAGACAAGGAAACCCTTAACCCCAAGGATCACAATTACAATCCCAATCTTTCAATACTCGTCGCTTTTTGCTAAGCACACTTTTGCACACATAAGTGAAAGTCCGCAGTCTCCAAAACTCTTCCCCTACTTTCCTTACCTCACCTAAACCTAAGGTCAGATGCCAAGAGAATTAAGAAAAACAGACACCCATCTCATACATACGAAAAGCTGCCGAAACTTCTGCGGGCACGCAAGTTCACATCCCACATCAAAAGGCCGCCATCCTCGCACCCCACGAAGAGCTGGTTCTCATACCAGTCCAACCCTGCGATTTCCATCTCACCATTTATGTGGTTCACCGATTGTTGGTACAGTTCCCGCGATTGCCGCATATACGATTGAAACGACTCGGCGTCCAAATGCGGGTCGTCCGACATCCGTGGGTCCGCACGGAGTCCCGCGTCATCACGAAAATCACTCCTTCTTCTTCTTCTAAATAGTGTGCGTTCAGAAGTTGCACGCCCGTCAGGTACACAGTCCGCCAGGGGAGTATGGCCATCTGCAGGTGAATTGGGCGAGTTGGGTTCGTTGGGCGAGACCGCTTCGTTGTCGCTCGCAGAAACTTCCGTTTCCCGGATAGGCAACTGCTGAGGCTCGTATGTGAACCCCTTGAAGAGCTTCGGGTTCACTTCGGTGAGGTACGAGTAGTCGTACACCAACGGTGCCGTGAAGTGGGCCGCGTCGTGGTTATATACATTCACCGCCAGGTGCATGTCGGTGTCGAAGTCGTCCTCCACCTGCTTCATCGGGTGGTTGTACCGTGCAAACTGGTCGAGCGCGAACGGGAAAACCATCACCTGGTGGCTCTCCTCAGACAAGTCCCTCATGTCGATTAGGTGCACTCTTCCCAAATGTTCCAGCACCACCAAGACGTCTTGCACCAGGGAGTTGAGGAACCGGCACGTGCGGAACGCGCCCAGCTGGTGGCCAGGACGAGTGGACTGGACCTCATGGAGAGGCGTGCTGGTGTTTCTCAAATCAAATATCGTGCATGTGCCGTCCTGGAAGGCCGTGGCAAATACAAGCTCGTTGTGGTGGTACGAGATGCCGAACCCGGAGTCGTGCCGAGTCCCAATGGTCTTGACCACCGGCTCGCTCAGCGAAGGGTCCACGAGAAAGATCGAGCCGGAATCGCCAGTCACCGTCAAGATCCGGCCATCCGAAGACTGGTGGACGTTGTTGAGTGCGGTGTTTGGCTCACACACGATGTTCCGGTTTCCCCGGATCCCCGAGTCGGAAACGTCGACCTGGTATAGACTCAGGTCGTTGTTGCACACATACGCCGTGTATGCCGACGCGGAGTTCTGCTGCAGGTAGATTTTCACGGCGTTGTTGATCATGTCGCCGAGCCGGAACGACATCTCCTCGTCCATGGCGGGACTGTAGATGGAAAAAAGACCCTTGGCCTGCTTTTTCTGGGCCTGGCCGTGGAATTCCAGCGTCAAGTTCGGCAACTCCATCAGATTCGCCTTGGCCAGCGTGGTCAACACGCCACCCGTGACCACAAGCCCACCAGGTGCATGATGGAAACAGCGGGGCCGGTATGGAAGGCTTACGTGGTTACGTGACCGGATCGGGCCGCTAAAACTTCGGTTTTTCATCGACAACACGCGGATGTTCTCGTCCATTGTATGGAACACCGAGCCTGTGTTGTGGTCGATCTGCACCAAGTCCCGGATCTGCCAGTGGTTGATGGTAAGCCGCAAGTTGGGGATATAATGTGGGTCGGAATTTAGAAATCGCTGGCCATGGTAATAGTTCTGGAAACACCGGTAAACTGCCAGGCCCAGGCTACGCCGGTCTTCCGTGCTGAAGCTGGAGTTCTTGCGAGGGTGCTGCGGATATGTAAGTCCGATGGTCATGGTGAAAAATGCAGATAGGAAGAGAGAAAGTTGGGGGAAGATGTGAGGGATAGAGACGAGAGAGCTATTATTTGGATGATGAGTGGTCTTTCCGAATCTCCTCCAAGACGATGTGGAACTTTTGAGTTCGAACTGGCCTCTCAGGTGGAAATTATGAAAGCCTCGAACGGTCTGCTTGTCCCGAATGCACGTGATTAAGGTGACCAGAATGGCTTGTGGTCCTGAGACAAATGGCACGTGAAGTCAACAGACAGCAGGTGAAGTTGCAAGTGAAGTTGCAAGTGAAGTTGCAAGTGAGGTTGCAGAGGAAAATGAGAGATGAAAAGAAGAAGATAACAGAAAAGGTGGGGGTCAATGTAAAACTGAAGTACCCCAGGCGAACATGGGTTTCGCTAGTGCCAGGTCACGTTTTGTGTGCAAAAAAGGGCTGTGAGCATATGCTAGCAGCTGCTTGTTACTGAAATTCGGGTCCAGATCGAGTGTGCACAGCTAAAGTGGCATGTGCTCGATATGAGGTGGGGCGTGTTCCCATGCGGTGCCGTCCCCAGACGATTAGCAGGCCGGGCCGTTATCGAATGCGCCGATACCGATGTGGGGGCTCGCGCATGCAAGCCGCATGACCCCCACGCGTGCTGTGTGCAAGACCGGGCACTGCTGACACGGTATTCCGGATCGGATGCAACATGCTTGGTATTGTTTCAATTCGGAAATTGGGAGAAGAAAAAACTAGCCACGCTTTCAAAAGTATGAGATTAACATGGGACTCTCTTTTTTTTTTTCATTGTGTGGCATGTGCGGCTGAAATGTCAGGAATCTTTGTGTGGAGAAAATACGCGAGGAAATCGGGGGACGAAGATCGAGCCGAAATCTGGGGCAACGCGGAAAGTGCAGGTGGCAAAAGAAACGAGTTAAGCAAATGACAAGGCATCTTTAGTGGAGATGCCGTAAATTTTCAACTTGACCGGCTTGGAAATCAGCCCGTGACTGCAGATCCCTTGATATCTTTTTTTGCTACCCCACGAAGTTAAGCGTCGCCCCCTGTCCTAATGGAAGCATATACACAGCACGTGACTTCGCAGTATTCACTGTGCTTCTCGAAAGCAGGCCCAACGCTCGTAATTTCATTCTGGCACAGGTTTATGGCCGTGCTTGTAAAATTTAGGAGTTTTGAACCCGCTGGAAAAGATATTCAGTGCGTCTCCTTACAAAAAAGATTGCAGCACCACAATTTCGCATATGGTCTCCCACTACACTACTCAGTGTGGCCCTAGACCGCTTAAATAACGTTGATCGGACGGGAAACATTGCTCTCGATCTGGTAGGGCCGCAACCGAGGAGTGTGAATTAATTGTGCGCTATACTGGAGAAAGTTTTGTAATCTGATTCGGCGAATTATCAAGTTTTCGAATGATTGCAAGCTTCAGGTGGAAGTATCTTCATTTCGAACCTGTTCAGAGGCTGGAGCCTCTGTGGTCAAATACCCTTTGACAAGGCCTGCATCAAAAGCGATACCGGCCGTCTTTTCGAAAAGAGAAGCCAGTTTCTAGCACGACGCAACATAATAATATCTATTTTGGGCTTTGCTCATTAATGAATGGTCCGTTCATCTACAGCCCTAGAGCTAACGGGTATATACGATTGTTCAAGATCAAATGTAAGAGCCTGCAAATAGAACACTACAAGCAAATGAAATAGGCGTTTATTCTTCGCTAATTCCTCAACAGGTCGGATTTAGTAGAGGCAAACGTGTTCGATTGTTTTTAGAGTTGATATTCTGCCGGGGTCTAGAAATAGAAATGCTTAAAGATAGTGAATTTGAAAGGGAAGGAATTGTAAGACTCGACCCAAGTCTCGAGCCATCCCCGACAACTTGTCAAAGGGTTACACAATAAATACCACATAAGCAAAAGCAACAAAGAGTGAATAGGAAGAAAAAGCGAACACGAATTTGCTCAATTTTTCGAAAGGTGACGTCATCACTCAGTGTACCCATGCCGCGATCACATACATTGATCCTCACTGACTTAAGGCCGACAGACTTTTTCTGTAGATAAAAGGCTACCAAGAAAGTATAAATAGTGTTATCAGTCAAACTTTTAAAAGGTCAAGAAATAATTACAGGTCGTCGCCATAATTTTACTACCGCTACAATTCTATCGATTTTTCCCCCCTTTTTGGTCTATTTTTTTTGAAGAGCCGTATCATATTACAGGAATTAGTATCCCCTACTCAACCACTCCTAAAACTCCATTTATATATCTGGATAATGTACTGAGTATCGCGAGACACGAGCTTTCCCAAGACTTAACCTCTCTTCTTCACCTTAGCCGATGTGAAAGTCACGTCAACTAGTCACTGTCTCACTTCGCCTCAGCGCCCTTTTCAATTGTCCATCATTCAAAGCAGAAAGAATAACCCCAGCTCGCTGCCCTGGGCTTCGGATCGAATCATGACTCAACACTTGTCTTAATTTCGAAGATTCGTTATAGAGATGTTTTGGCATCTGAGTCAGGCCACCTTCTAAGACGAAAATAACATTTGAAATCCCTTTTCGGGTGAGTAGTATCATCTATCGGAACATGAGAGCAAAAACAATTGAAGTACTGAAACGCAGTCGAATTGTGATGCTGCCTCCATTTTAATTTGTGGAGCTGAGTTCGAAATTTCTCCCACATCCTCTTCCTATTGACCGCAGGATATACTTTTGTACACCTCCCTGGCATCAGCGGTGGCAAAGCTTCCTATTTGGCTTTATTCAAATTTGACATCCCCAACCTTTTGCTTGGAGACAAAACCAAGTGTGCTCAACCTTTCTGCCAAAAGAGGGTGCGAGGAAGGATAGGCGGAGTACAACCAGCCCGAGTTCATACCAGTCAACCTCTTACATGATGATTTGTTCAGAATTATCGCCAACTCCTGGGCGTCGCATTGATTCTTCACGTAGTCAACTGTCTGATTTTCTGTTTTGTTTGTCAATTTGTTCTGCAAAAACTGTCCCAAACAGCCCATAGGTGCTTTCACGTAATTGAGAATCAAAGTGCATGTAATCCAAGCAAGATACCCTTGTATAACGCCAAAATAGTGAGCAGGTGTTTATTTTTGAGGAACTTGGAAAGCATACCGAAACTGCTGGTCATAAGACTTGGTCGGCGAACAACGTTTACGGGTTTAAGTTACAGTGGCCGGATTCATATGCTAAGAACGCAACGGTGCAAGGGGTGGAGTAGTGCTCACTCGACGTGTCCAAAAGAGCGATTTACAAAGTAAGTCAACGAAAAAGGCATCTGAGCTTCTGGGAAGGTCATTGATGAAAAACGAGTTTGCAAGGGAAGGGCTGTTTCTTTTAGCCTACGCCTCACTTGCATTCCTCAACTCACAAACTTCAAAAATAGTGAACCTTTAGAAAGAGGAAAAATGTAATTGGGTATGATGGCCATGGGTAACAATATCGACACCAATACGAACACGAACACACAGGTATAGTACACGAAAGACACGCCGTAGTAATTGGATATCCGCGAGAAGCCGTAGATAGAAGGAGAGCCAAAACCAACAGAGTAACAAGGGTTTGATGGCATCCGTTAACTGAATTCTGAAAGTTTTCTCGATAAAGCCAAACTCCTCTTCCAAAATGAAGACTATAGTTGGTCAGCACCGACGCATCGGCCGCTAAAATATTAAATCATTTACACACAAGCTCATCTTTATCAACCTATCACCAGCAATCATGTCGTGTGCCTTTTTTGGTCAAATCTTTTTGTGTGACCACGGAGATTGTATTTGCACCTATCTAGGCAATTCGGGTTCCGCAATATTCCGTTCGATCGAAACTAACGGAGGCTACGAAAATCTTGTTTGTGCTCCCCACTAGAGGCTTTTAGTTTCATCTTATCGATTTTTTTTTGTTTTCCTGAATAATTTCATACCACCACAATAGCATCCTTGTATTTTTTTATAAAAAAATTGTTGCTCGGTTATCCAGTTGCGACGTAATATTATGCGGACCACCAACTGTAGAAATACAAAAGATCGATCCACCTTTTTTTGCAACAATGCACGCGTCGCACGCGTTTTTTTTTGTTTTTGATCTGTGCCCCACGTTTTCGCGATCCTCATCAACAGTCCACCAGCTGACACAACGCGAACACCAAACCCACTCGCAAGTCGCACACTGAGCCTGTGGCCCATAACAAACACCGACCGAGACTGCATGTGGTGGGAGCTCCCGACAGAGATCTGCAACGAGATCTTGCAGCTCGTGCTGTTCGACGACTATGTGGCCTTGACACACACGTGCCGGGCGTTGCGCAACCAGTTCGATACGGAAGAGTGCTGTGCGATGGTCATAGACGCCAATATTGGAGAGGATTTGCATGCGTACGAGCTCGAAACCGATGTTCACTTTGTGCACTGGAACAGAGTCCAGGTGTGGCATAGTCTTAGACACTGTAGAAACCTGCTAGATTCCATAGAACAGATCTACCCCGCCAGTGGCGAGGTGGTCACGGACGAGGCGTTTTTGCGTCGCCGCGACAAGGTGGTGGAGAATGTTTTGGGATCCCATCTCACGACGCGAGACTCCATCATCGCCATTCTTCTAGAGACGAAAAGTGTTTCGGCGGAGTTTCAAGAAAACGTCACACGGGCATTGGACACGCCGACGACCGTGTCTGTGTGTGTGTCCCGGCTCGCGTGGTGCAGAAAACTATACCAATTGCACAGCTACATGTTTGCCGCATCCTACGTGATTGACAATGAGAATGACCCGGAGGACGCGGCGCAGATCGAGCAGTGCTATTTCGAGCTCTCGCGCTGCTACAACGATTTCATGGACTTGGCCTCGTGCCGACTTCGCAAACTAGCTGAAATCGACAAGGAAATCGGCAAATTCCTCCTACCGGGTTCCCGGGTTCTTGACTTCCGGTGTGAGGAAAACTTGCGAGCTTTTATCGCTACGGTCATCAGGATCACGTTATCCCGGCTAAAACCGGCAAACTACACCTCGGGGTTTGGCGGGAACATCCTCCACATATACCTGGGTCTGGGCGGCCAGCAGCATGTGCCGTACTTGGCGATTGTTGCTCGCGTTCTAAGCAAATTCAAAACCTGGTCTTTTTCTGTGGCAGGCCAGCGCATCAAACTCGACATTTACTTGACTCCGGTGTATCTAGTGGTGGCTCATTATCACATACTCATATCCTTGGACGCAGGTACGTGCAGTTTCTACAACATGGAAGATATGAACCGTTTGCCGGCAGCCGTTCGGTCGGACGCCATGAGGCGAATCACGATGCGAAATGTCATTCAGAGAGCGTTCGAGTCCGACGGGAACGAGAACAGAAACCCAACAGATCTCCTTGCTCGAAATTGGAACACCGAACACTCCAGTTCCAACATCATCAAGTTGAGGTTTCTCCGCACACTTTTGCTTGCTCTATACGACAAGGCGCCCTTGGAACAGGGGGTCTTCCGCACATTGATGCACAACCCCGACTTCCACCTTTACTTCCACGTAGCCTCGATGAGACTGGATTTGGAGGTCCGCGGAACTCACATCGAGGATCCGCCCTTCGTGCTTCTCACAGATAGTATTGGGTACATTGATGAAACAAGCGCCGAGTCCGCGGGCATCGGCTCGGGCGACATCATCGCTAACCGATCGTCGGATTACTTTGGCTTGGTCTTACAACCTGAACTCAATCATTTCGAGGACAACAAGTTGCTATCCACACTCCCCTTCGACACGCTTGAAAAAACAATGGCGCTGCATTCAAACGTCGTCCAGTTGCGCGTGGAAGATTTCGGCAACTCATTTATGCCTTTTCTTAGGTGGTTGATGTCCACCGACGGGTTCATGTACATCAGCATGTTTATGGCGCCAAAGTTGCGCATCAAGAGAGACAAGTTGACATTCGTTTCTCAAAACACTGTATCTGATTGAGGATACTTCAACAGCAGTGGTCTGAAGAAAAACATGACGAGTGAAATGATGCAAATTTGGGTTCACTCGGATGTATTTCATTGGTCTTGTTCCTCGAGTTACATAACTACTTCCTCTTTGAGCATCTCATTATTGAGTGTGAGAATATGGCTATCTGAGAATGACGAGGCACTGACTTCATAACCGTCATCGTAATCGGTATGTCCGAAACTTCACTACATGGCCCTTTCTTTCAACACCAAGAGCTACACGACCGCCTACAGAAAGTATCGAATCGGATTTGTGTTAATGTGACCAACTAAAACAACTTTCTTACATTCATTTGCAAGCATGACTATTTATGTCTGTGAAAAGGCATGTACCCTCAAATATTTAGTCCTCGACAACGAGATATTCTACTGATGCAGTGAGGTTCCCTCCTTTTTCGTTATTTCAAGTATATTTTCAATCCGTGGTGTAAAAGTACTCTCTTGTCAGGTAGGACATAACCACACGCACGTTCTCGAGTTGTCTCACTAGACAAGTACCCTTTCGTCTAAACGCGAATCACCTTTCGTCTAAACGCAAATCACCACGTGTACTCATACCGTTTTACTATATAAGCGACAGTCGCCCCCGTTGAAGACAAATTGCCTTTTTTCTTTATCCTTTATTTAAAAGATTCACAACCACATATTCTATCACTAAGTCACTCACTTCACCTATTGCTCAGATAACTCTGACATCTCTTCCCTAACAATGAAATCCCTCGATGGTCAGATTGCGTTTACACCCTCACAGCTTGGATGGCTTCATCGAGGCTTTGGTTCCCCGTATCATCATTTCTTCACTTGTTGTATTTAGCCCGGGTTCAAGACTCATCCTGATTTCCTAGTTTCTTAAATATCCCCCCGCCATGCCCTCAAGACCCAGCCACAGTCCCTCACATCATTATCATTTGCGTCTAGTTTCCAGTTCTCCTCAGGTTTATCATATTTTCCGTTAAAGCTGCCCGCTGGCTTCGAAATACAGATATACTGGTTGTTAGGCAACTTGCATCTGAGCTGGGAAGATGGGAATTTACATGGACATTCGTTGGGCAGAGGTGCACAAGCTAAAGTATCGGGGCAAACATACGCATCACACCGGCTCGAGAGCACTTGGTCTTCAAATGAGAACTGCTGCTGTTGTTGTTGTTGTTGTTGTTGCTGATGCTGTTGTTGGTTACCGAAAAAGTCAAAGAAATCGGCCTTGCCGACTGCAAGCACAGCTAGAAGGGCAACAAACAGACGCATTCTGTGTGTATTTCGATAAATTTGAGAGGATTGAAAAAGATAAAGAATATGTGTGAATTTCAGATCTGATATTTTGCCAGTTTCAGAGGACTTGGCTTGAATTCTATGTGGTTTAGTTTTTGGTTTGAATTCGTCAACGCGAGTTGGAATCATCCACGTCAGCTTAATCGCGAGCGCGCCAAAGCCCATTGTCCTGTGTGCAGTACACTTACCCGTTTTGAAATAACTTATATGCAGGTTTTCAATACGGCCCATATGCCGGCCTGGGCGCACTTAATGCGTTTGGCCTTCTTCCTTTATCCTCATAAAAATTAAAGATCTCTTCATACACCAAAAATGTCACTGCTGTAATTCCTAAACTTAATTTGATTCATTTGGTATTAACTCGGTGAGGCTCTGAAGACCTATTTTTCTGTATACGCGGTATTTGTCCTGACTGTTTAATATAAAGCCTATGCTCCATATTCATCTACGCCTTCACTCTAGCAGTTTTCCAGTATGCCATGTTTATGTATTATGTTCCCCCAGAGTTGCAACGCCATGCCAACTTTGCTACGCCTATACAAGTCTCAGAAGAAGAATAAAAAAAAAAGAAATTGTTTAAAAGGCAAGCGTTCGGCGCGGCCTGTTTCTGTTTGCAGCAATTCTTCCTCGTGGCCTATCCTTCATGAGTTACACCTACGAGCCCCGGGCTTCTGAACTCTTCGACGAGGATCTTTACTTTATTTTTGATGACGATTCGAACACTCCCGATGCATACAATAGGGGCTTGGGCTATTACATTACGTCCGATGGCGAGTGGCCCAGTTTTGACACAGAGGATCTGGACGATGAAGACGAAGCCACGCAAATAAAGAGGATAAAACGAAAAAACGTCCGGCTTCCTAGCCCAACGTTTGAACGCGCATTTGGTGATATCTCTATCGCCTCATTCAAAGCATTTGCCGGGTATGTCGATGAAATGGATGACGAAGAGGAGTTTCAGCCTCATATGCAGAATTTCAAGGACGCAGAGATCCAGGATGTGCCTCTTCTCAGCTCCAAACACAAAGACTACCGACGGTTTCGATACTATGACTTGATCCGATCAAAGCTCGGTGTGGGCGAGCCGGAACCTTGTGAAGAGGCCTTGGAGAATGAAGAAATCGTACAAGATAAGATGCAAAATGGCATTCACGTATTTGATTACAATGATCTTCTAGACCTCGATGGACTTTCGGCTCTGCAGCGTTCACCATCTCCTGTCTTGCCGGAGAAGCACCGATCCGAATTCATGCCGACGAAACCGCTTTTCACATTCAAAAATGAGCGGTATTCACAAGACATCTGTATAATTCTCCAGGAATTAGAAGACAGGATCTCGTGGGAAACGGCATCCAAATCCCACAGCTTTCAGGATGTGGTGCTTCTTGCAAAACAGCAAGCATGCGCTGCCATAGAGAACGTGCTCTGTGCGTTTGAAGGCGTGAGCACCATGGGCAAATACTTAATATCCGTGATCAATCGGCTCCAAGCCGCAGCCACCAGGTTCTTGGTGCTCAATGACTCGCTCGAGTTTCTTAGTGACGCCGAATGCCTAAAACATGACCAGAACCTTGGAGAATGTATCGAGGTCTGTGAGGAGTTGCAAAGAGACCTCTTGCTTTTCAAGAAAGTCGTGGTCCAGAGTGAAGAGCACATGGGTGCCAACTCCCGCCACGTTTCTGCCAGCATGCGAAATGCGGTGACGTACTCGAAACGTGTCAAGAAGCTTTTTGCCTCATTACAAGAGACTGAGGACGCGGCGAAGCATCAGTTGCAGGCGATCATCAGCGTTAGCGAATCATACACAAAAAGTATCAATTTTTTGACGGAAATGACTCCAGAACGCGTGTTCCGGTTTCTTAAACACGACTTCGCCAAGATGCAAGAGGACATCGTGAGCATTGACTATCTATGTGGGCTTTTGCTGGAGCAGACGAGGAAGTCGTTCACAGATTCGCTGAGCATTGTGGCCGGTTGAATGTTGTGGATTATTTGGGGAGGATGAGGATTCATGAAAGATGGATCTTATCTCTTTTGTTGAAAAATAAGGTGTTCCGGACGCACTGAGGCTGGGCCCACTCTTTTGTGACGCGTTGTCTAAATGAGTGACTCATGGTTTTTCCTAGAAATCGAAATCCATAGCTGAGCCTTGGCATATCCGATATCTCGAAGTGGCAATTGGCTATTTGGGTTGCAATTTCTGAAAGTACTAAAGCTACTAGACTTGAAAACACTACTCTAGGTTACATTTGTGATGTTATTTCACTCGTCTTCTTCGAAGATACACGTCTATGTTACAGCTCAAAGAGGTTAATTTCATATTTCAAAGCTATACAGATTGGAGAATTGACTCAAGAAGACCCTTGTGTTAGCACCAGGCTCCCAGGTTTTGTTTAATCAATCTGGCGACAATCGACAATTCCATATTAAGCCATTTCACTCTCTTCATCTCAAGGACAAATACGTTGCGGAAGATTCATAGTCCATGTTGGGTTTGCTCTTCTCTGAGGTGCCCTTGAAGATTTTATCAGAGATTTTCTTCAACTTAGATTTCGAAACATTCGGGGACTCCGTTGAAGCATTCTTATTACCCTCTAGTTTAAGCGTGTGTTCACTGGCCAGCGAAGGGCAGACCGACTCTGAATACGTGTTGGTCGAATCGAATGATTTTTTGGATGAGATCATTTTGTTATGATTGTGTGTTAATCTTTTGATGAAAGAGTGAAGGATAGACCACTAGATGCAATTACACTTGCTTATATACCCATGTCCTGTGGCAAAAAATTCTCATATAAGACTCATAATAACGGGATCACAAGCCAGCGTGAGAATCTGGCAGGGAAACCACCAATAGGAATGAATTTCCAGATCCATTTACGAGTTTACGAATGTGCACTCTACATCGAGCCGCAGGATCGTGAGGCTGAAGATGAGTAATCCAGCCGGATATAGCTACTTTGTTCCTGGTAGCAGTGGGAAGAGATCCGAAACTCTAATTTGTTTTAGAGTACGAGGCGAGTAGTTGGGGTCGCAACTACTTTCTTTGTAGAAATCAGATCTTAAGATTACAAAGACCGGGTCTTGATCTCACGATGTCTTCTGTAAGCAGCAAGCAATCTGCACGTTCCAAGAAGACAACGAAGATAAGCATTGCTTCATTGCAGCAACACGTGAGTCATGGCAATTTGTAGGCGAAATGTTTTGGAAACTAAGATACAGGCGGTGGGCAGCTGTGTGCATTACGGTTCATACAGGGCATTAGTGTATGACGGATCCCTTCATACTCTTCCAATTGAGTCATGCTCAAAGAGAGAAAAACTAATCATACATATTAACAATTACTTCCCTGGGATAGTATTTCATGTGGAACATGTCCATTGCCCGAGGAAATATATCGTTGTTATTGCTGGAATCATAGTAACTGCAAAAAGATCCCCCACGAATGACGCACATTCTATCTGCAGGCAGCTGCGCTTATTTTGTATGCCAGACTGATATTCGTCGCAAATTCTTGCTTACATCCGCCCCAATCCTTACCGAGCCGTTTGATATATTTTGTTATGATTAGACATGCGAAATTCGTGAGTGCTCAATCTTTAATGAAGAATCTCAGACTATGTATTTAACTTGTATTTCTGTATAACTATTTCTTTGCTGCGTAATTTATATCAATAGAATTCGTGTTTTATCAATCGGAACCTCCAAGTGAAGAACGATTGACAGTACCCATATTGATAACCGTTTTGATTTTCTGAATATTGCATTGCTTTCAAAAACATTAGCGAGCAGCTTCGAACATTCTCCTGTCCTAGTTTTTTAGGCAAGATCACCACAATCCTCAATATCGGCGAAAATCAAATTCAAGTAATTTTGGGAGAAAAAAAAAAACCAAATTGGCGAACATAATTTCAGCTACCGGCTATTGAACCTCTCAGATTCAATGACGTAGCTGACCCTCCCCCGAAGGGCTAATCGATCGGGAAATCAAGATAACTTCTCCGTAAGCAATTAGGATTTCAGATTCAGAATCTGAATCAAGGACTTGGTAAGCAGTCCATAGTTTATCAATTGTTATATCAGAAATTGGCTGAAGATCTTCTCAATATATTGATGATAGCCATCTAGCCCTCATCGAGATAGAATTCGTGGTATGATTTCTGATAGTATTGGAGTCCATAATAGTGGTTTCTGTGATGGTGTGAACCACTCAAATGTCGTCCCCATAATTCTAGGTGAATCAGTGGCTGAAAAAACGATTCACTAGTATTCAGAAACCCCTTTCATCTAGTTCTGTGGCTTCCGTTTGGATATAATTCTTTGATCTGTTGGAATTTTCGGCTTGTTGGCTAATTATAATATATCATATTCTGGATAAATATCAGGATCCATCATTTGAAAGAAGAGGTTGTAATCTGGATCTCCGTAAACAAGAAAAAAGAATCTTTGGCTTCAGAGAATGCTCAGCCAATAAGACGCGTTTGAAGGAAAAGTATAGAAATAAGCAAGATCTCGATTATTACTCATTATGAGCGCGTATTCTACGCACTGAGTCACATCCTCATCAAGAGCATTTGCATGGAAATCAAGCTACAATACGAGAAATATTGAAGGTCACAGTACCACGCATTAAACATCCACATATAATTGTCAATTCACAAAATAATTGTATAACGTACATCACCACCACCTCGGTCACACCACCACCTCGGACAGTAAACGCGAGACGCGTCTTTTTATATATATATTTTTTTTCAAACACCTGCCATGCCACGAATTCGTAATAAAAAATCCTGTAACCTGGAGACAAAAGAGATTCGAATCAATTATGCCATGAAAGATTTTGAAGCCAGTAAATGTTTGTCTGTGAGAGCTGTGCCAAGGTGGTATGACATACCCTTCTCAACTTTACGTGATCGGATATGTGGGCGCTAATCTGTTGGCAGAAGACATGAACAATACACATTTTTGACAACCGTTGAAGAGCGTTCGCTTGTAAAATGGACCATGTCCATGGTTTCCCGAGGATTACCGCCTCGGCCGCAGTGTGTTCGAGATATAGAGAACTTTCTTCTCGCTTCGCGCGGGACGGATGTACAGCTAGAAGTTAGTATAAACTGGGGCACTAGATTCTTGGAAAGGCACGATGATCTGAAGGTTCATCGTTAAAAGCGCTACGATTAACAAAGAGCAAAATTTGAAGACCCCGGAGTGATGAGTGCGTGGTTCGAGGTTGTACAAAACGCGCTTTCGAAACATGGCTTTGATCCTCATGACATGTCCAATCTTGACGAGATCGAGCTTATGATGAGCCGTAAGCAGTCTGTAAGAGTCATGATTGTCACTGAAAAATGATTCAAAAGCTCAGACAAGCTTCGTAAAGGAATTGTTAGCAGAGTTGCTCACCCTTGCCGAAAGCTCGACGCACTCGGATCAGATAGCGAACAAAAGAATCACTGAAAACTTTGCCACACTAAAAGAAGAAAAAAGTAATAAAGAATAAAACCAAGAAAAGAATTACCGATAAAGCTGAAGCTTTGCTCGATGATTTTTTAGAGCTCGAATTCAGTCTGCCAAAAGCTAGAAAAGGTGAGACAAGTGGAAACTCCAAAGTGGAGGACCCTCTTTCGAAGCCACGTGGAAAAACAATAAGGAAGTGTGGAAACTGTGGAAAGCAAGGACATTATAAATTGACATGCACGGTTTTGTCTGATGAAATTTAAATATTATTTATAACCAAGTTAAATACATTATTTTGCACTTATAAATTATTACAAGGGTGCGAAATCATGGTAGTGTCCGAGGTGGTGGTGTGACCGAGGTGGTGGTGATGTACGTTAGTCTTAAATTATAATCGATGGCAAGATAACTAATGGGTAAGAATAGTAGATGGTTTGGTATGGAAGTCGTGGTCCCGCACAGCACGCATGCGTTATGCGACGTCCTGGCGAAAATCTTTTTACGATATGCAATCAGTAAAATCCTTTTGAAACAACTTTTGACAATTTTTGAGTCAATGAATTATTTTCTTGAAGTAGAAGAATTTTTAAGAAAGCGAAAGTGTAGATGAAAAATGAAAAAAAAAAAAGAAGGGGCATACTGGGAATTGAACCCAGGGCCTCTCGCATATTTGATTATGAAACTGGAGAACCAGAACAGCAACCCAAAGCGAGAATCATACCACTAGACCACACGCCCTTTCGATGCTCAAAAATGGAGTGGGGTTGCTATGTAGTGCAGCTATAAAAAGCAGCCATAGTGCTGGAGGAAAAAACCAGGAAAGAGAGTTTCCTTTGTATAGAACAGCTCCTAAATTTCCTCATTTTCTTTTAAAAGCTGGCGCTCAGCTTGTGACTTTCGGGCAAGCCAGCCTTGCAAAATATCACCCGAGATTCTTGTGTCGAAACGAATAGTTCGGGCCCTGAAAAAACTGACCATCAATCGTCCATTACATGTTTTGATTATGTCCATTCACACCACGCCACATTATCACAGACCTATGAACAATTGCGCGATCTTAATGATTCGTTGACACAGTCCGTCGAGTTTATCATTCCCGACACCTGGAGCAGAGAGCGTTGAGGCAAAGTAAGACAGTGACTAGTTGAAGTGGTTCTCAAATGCGGCTAATGCGAAGAGGAGTGATGAAAGCTTGAGAAAGTTGGAGTCTATCCTTACTCAGTGCATTATCCAGACGTATCTATGGGAATTTTAGGATAGGTTAATTTTTTTGATAGATTCATTGATCGGAGGGGAACTCAAAAGTTAACTGCAAAGCCCAAATCCTTTTTTTGGTAGATTCATCGATTAGAGGAAAGCTCAGAAGTTACCTTCTAGGCCCAAAAACTATACAGTTATATATAAAACCTCTAATCCATCTCGAGGTCCCATTTCACGAATCACCTAAGATGATTCCGACCTGACCTCACCTATGTATTGAAATTGACTGTGTCAAGTACCCAATGGATGAATCGCTTTCCAGGCTTTAGAAATTTGCCTAGGCAAAACTGTAGAGAATGTTTTTCCTGTGATGCTATAAATCTGTTTGTAAAAATTTCAAAGACTTCATAATCATTTTCCTTAAAAAAGACCGATGAATTAGTGTTTGGAAATTTCAGAACCGAAAAGGATCTCTCTTTCCAAAATCCAGGCCACTGCACCTGCAGCCTAATGGCGATGTCGAAGCATATCTTCAATTAAAAACACAAATCTGAATCGTAAAAATCAGAATTCAATTTTCAGCAATCAACAAAATATTCATTGAAGTGCAAATAGCTTTCTCAACAGATCAAAGAAAGAAAACTTTGCAAATTACTGGCTTTAGATGTTACTTGCGCTTTTTGCAGTTTTAGAGGGCCTCGCGCTTGATTAGACTGCGACACCAAGAATGGACTGTCTCGATTTGCCTGGAGTTTCGCAACTGACAACTGGAAATCAATGAAATTCCTGTAATACGATATGTTTCTTAGAAAAAGAAATACACTTTTCGAAAATAATATACAGTACTATAGAAATAAATAGACGTCTCATTGGTGTTAGATGTAGAGCTACTGCCGTGGTATCCACGTCAACATATTGAAAATATTCACGAGTCATAGAATATGCATTTTTGATTATTGACTTAGACCCGACATATGCCTAAGATTTGCGTCACCTCTAATCATTCTAATCATTCTAATCATTCTGAATGCCCCGCAAGGCATCCTCGACCTCCATCTTGACCTCGAGCAACGCCCTCTTCTCTGAGCGCACGCCAAAAAAGCATATCATGCCGTTCACAACACCAGAGACCGCGAGGAGCGTGCTGGCCAATGCCAAGATCACCGAGACCCACGGCTGGACTGCAGATGCAAAAACTATACCTATGAGGACCACCACCACTGCTACAAGAGAGGCAAAGAAGTGGTATTTGCGCCAGTTGCTCTGGAACGGAATCGTGTGGTCGAGGTAAGTCTGGAGCTCGTCCAAAGTGTCCCTGTACAATTTAACTAGCTCATTTTTCGACGCCACGGGCTGCAAATCCTGCTGGTCCTGCAACTGGAGCGTCACGCTGTAGGCGAAGTGGTCCGAGTAAGAACACGAGTGTGGGGCAGCGAGGAGTTCGGTGAACTGCACCTCGGCCGAAACCGGAACGAGCGTCCTACGGTCTACGAGCGCATAGTCCAAGCGACACGCCTCCCAGGGCTCTCTCTGGGCCCGCCACGTGTTGAGCCGCGAGTCGCACGTGACTCCGCCTTGCAAGATCTGCTCGTGAGGGCTCAAAAGCGCAATGTCGTCGCTCGAAAGCGCGTTTTCGCCGTGGAGGAGCTCCCAGGAGTCCGAGAGGTGGCCCTCCTGTGTAAAGAGTCGGTGTGGCAACGAACCGGGCTTGGAGTTCAAGTCGCCCACCTGGACCACGCCGTAGCCTGCACGCAGCAACACTTTTACGATTTTCAGCAAGTCCCACGCCTGGCACGCGCGGTGGGTTGAATACGACGCGTCTCCTGAATGATGGTAAGGCGCGTGCATGTGACTGTTCAACACGGCGAGCGGCCGGGACCCCGGAAAGTGGGGCTTGAGAATCGTGACGGCGATGCTTTTGCCCACAAACCAGTCGCCTCTGAAAAACGCGCTGGGCCGCCCGTTGACGGGGAATCTATAGAGAAACGTACTTTCAATAGGCAATTTCAGAAGAAGCGCGAGCCCGGGCCCGGCGAGAATGCCCGACTTGAAAAACCGCCGGTACGGAAACAGGCCTGCGCACTGCTCCTCGATATACTGCCAGTCCTCCTCGACCCAGATCTCCTGCAAGGCCACGACATCATGGTCAGTGGCTGCGAGTTTGTGTGCAATGGCACGGAGTCTCTCTCTTCGGAGTTTCGACACATACTTGAGCCCATAGCAATTGTACGTGAGGAGCTTCACTGTTTTGTGCTCCTCCATTTTGTGAGATCGAGATTTTTTTAGTTTTTATTCTGGGTAGTAATTTAAACGACGTGGGAGGAAAGAGAGATTAGTATCTTTGAGCCCTTTGGGCTCTTTGGGATCTTGGGTGCGAGTCGCAGTCGCCTCTCAGATCACAGTGGAGATGTTATGTGCAGGATACAGTTGAATTCATGAGACAATGGTGTCAAATGCTAACAAGCTACCACAATATCTATTCTTCTAGCGGTCAATCTGAAAATGCCTCTGGGATTGTTGGACTGGAAATCTTTTCCTCTCTGTCCCCAGCGAGCCCAAGTCGTGCCTTAACCGGGCTATCGACCTAGTACTCAGGACCTGGTCCTGAAAACCCTATATGCCAGCAAATACTCCGATGATAAGCGATTCGGATAACAGTAAAAAACATGGATGTTTCGTGAACCACATGTCTTCAGTCTAGTATTCGGAGTCCAGGCATCGAGATATTATGCAAACCAATTTATAGTATGCTGTTTCTTGCCTCCTTTGTGGAATGGTGTCCCAGGCAATACACCCGTGCACCACACCAAATCTAAACACACCCAAACACGATTTCCCCGGACTACACTAAACTGGACCCCATTTGTCGGTGAAGACAAGAACCCAGAAATGTCAGTGTCTGCAGCGCTTCCAGCGAAATCACCAATGGACGATTTCGACGACATACGAGACGAGATGGCCAGGTTCGCCACGCGGCTCGAGGGCCTCATACTGGAAAAACGCTCGTTGTTCCACACCAGTAAAAAAGGGCATAGTGAAAACGTGCGCCGGCTCGAGCAAGCCGCGTCTCGCGTCCAGCAGGAAATCGAGGACGCAAAGAAGACACGTGACGGGATCTCGGCGCAGGTCGAGGCCGGGTTGGCCAAGTTCAGGGCCACCAGGGCCATGGTCAATACCCTCTCAAAAGACCTCGAACGTGCGCAGAACACCCGGCTGGAGTTGCAGACCGAAATCGACGGGAAACGCGCCCATGTGGAAAAAGCCGCCGAGGCGTTGCGGTATGCGCGGGCCCACCTCGACTCGCAATCGGGCCAGGACGAGGCCGAGGCCACCAAGTTCGAGATGTACACGGGCCTCAAAGTGGAGGCTGTCGACGACGATCTCTTGCGGTTCAAGTTCGTGAACATTGACGCCAGCGACGCCGACGCCGAGGTGCTGCTCGACCTCTATGTGGGCGAGGACTTGTACCGTGTTTTGGCCACCGACCCGGTGTTATCGGCAGACACGATTTCTGCTATGGAGCACGACCTCAACGAACATGGTATGCTCGTGGTGTTCTTGAAGCAGATGCGAAAAGCGCTCAAGCACGCGCTCGACTAGAGGTTGCGTTAGATGTGTTTGCTCTCCTTATTTTTCCTTACGCTCTTCCTTTTCTGTGCGTTCTTCTTTTTCCTTACGCTCCTCCTTTTCTCTACGCTCCTCCTTTTCTTTATGCTCTTCCCCTTTCTTCCACTTTCTTCAATATCCTCCACCCTCTTCCACACCTTCTACATCCCCCACTTTCTTACACACACCCCACTTTCTTCTACATCCCCCACTTTAATCCCCCACTATATCACCCCACGACATGAGAATCAGACCCTTTTTCTTCTACCTATTCTTGCTCCCCCACGCCCTCGCGAGCCTCGCGGACCTCGACGACGCCGACGACGCCGAGATCTCCCAGGTGAACGGGAAAAAACTCTACCCGAGCTTGCGCACGTTCCCCAACAAACAGGCGCTCGTGGACTCGTACTTGTGGACGTACTTCACCCACGCCAGCAACGACATCGCCGCGCTCACCACCGCGATCTACATCGAGGACACCAGGACGATCTTGGTGCTTGCCGAGGCGAAGGCACGTGACCTCATATCGGCGGGCAAGGAGCTCCTCGGGCTCAAGAAGAAGACCGCCGTCAGCATGACGGAGATCGACCTCGGCACCGAGCTCCTCTACATCGGCTCCGACTTCTACCCGCTCGTGACGGTGTCTGCGGAGTTCTCCAGCGGGCTCGCCACCGTGGAACGCGAGGTCACCCAGTCGTACAAGGTGAGTTTCGCGCCCGGCATCAACCGCGCGTTCGGCCTCGCCGCGGTGTCTCTCAAGGCCGTGTTGGGCATCACCATCGGCTCGGAGCGCGCCGAAAGGGAGATCGTCACGTGCACGGCCGAGCCGGGGGGAAAGGTGCAGTTGCAGGTGAGCAACCGCATGCTCCACTTCCCCAAGGCGAAAACAAGGGGCGTCAAGTTCGCCGTCAAGGAAATGGAGTTCGACGACCAGGAGTGGGAGGCCGTCAAGTCCGCCGTGTCCGACGAGGAGCACCTCGGCGCGTTGTTCTACGAGACGTTCAAGTTGGGCAAGCACCGCTGCGTGACGGACCCGGCGCACTTCGAGGACGCCAGCTCGCGCAAGTGGATCGAGTGGAGCGAGCCCTACCCCGATCTCAGAGGCATGCTGTTTATGTAGGTGCCGAAAATGGCCCTTGGTATGTTATGGACGTGGTCCAAAGGGCTAGGCCCGGGTCGCGGTTTCCTATTATATTTGCCAACCGAGAGTTATATAGATATCTATAGTTATCTTTTGCACGTACCAACTGGGGATTAAAGACCATGTGGCCTGTGTATCCGGGATGTATCTGGAGCAGTGGTGTTAAATTATAAGTTTTCGCGATAAAAATATCCAGAAAACAGAAAGATCTTATATCACCACCAGGTCGAACACACGGCCAGGTCGAACACTAGGCGCTAAATATAATCTATGACTAAGTTTAATCTATAATATTGCATTATACATTATCACTAGGGTGCGAAATCATGATAGTGTCCCAGGAGGCGGTGTTATAAGTTATTACAAAATAAACAAAAGGCGGATCATTAGTAATAGTTTGTAATCAACATCACTGATCTGGAGTACATCTGGACTGAATACTCGGGTCGCATGCACTGATCAAATTGCAGTAATTGCAGAAGTTTCAGTGTTTCCTTCCTTTTATGATTCCTTCCATAGAAGCTCCATAATCAGGGCATAAATAGAGTTTCTAGAATATGATTTGAATTTAGATTTCACTTGCAGCCACCGATCTTGTGCTAGCGTATCTATCTTGATTCTTTTCTAATTCTTGGGTATGCAAGATTCGAAGTTGCTGCCCAGAATTTGCACGCAAAGCTAGTCAATTCACTTTTATTGTTGAGGGATAATGTTCAAGTTCATATAAGCTGGCTTGTAGCTAGAACACTTGCACCAGAATATAAGCCGGAAATCAACTGATTCTTATCCTATGACGAAGGTCTATTCCGGGACTGATACGAAAGAAACCACTTATCAGACTATCCCAGTTACTTCATAACTAGACGATACCTACTGAGCCACAGACCCTCTTCGCTTGACACTAATTAGGGCCTTGGCACATATGAGTAGGTCTACGGGCTAAATTTTCTCTCCTGCAAAGATGTCCACTAACCCTGTCTCTGAATTTAATGGTTCTGAAGGTGGAACCATTCTCAATGGCTTTTCACTGGAGACATCATTTCCAGTAGATGGGGCATGTATCTTCAATGCCAATATGGAAATGTTCTTCTAATAATTCATCAAAACACAGTCTTACAATTGATCCTCCTGTCTTCACAGAGTTCGACGCCTCTCTATAGTCTGTTGTTGGAAGCAGTTTGTATAACCCCTGCTTCTTTCAGAATAGGTGAAGGAAAGCCCCAATTTGTGCCATAGAAAAGGGGGAAATGACAGGGCGAAGGTCAGACGCCCACAAAACCTACATTTGCAGCTCTGAAAAAGGGTACACCTCTATTGCACAGCAACTTGTCACGTGATAAGGTGAGCCCGGATTTTAGATCTTGCATTTGTTTGTTTGACCGGGATATAAAACGGCATTCTCCAGACGTATATATGAGTTTTTTATGAGTAGTTGAGTACGAAATTATCTTCCTGTATTACTATATGAATCTTTAAAAAAAAGCTTGCTTTCAAGATCCAGCTAAGCATTTTCTTCTCTCAGCGTTTTCACAACTTCCTCTAATCAATGAATCTATTCTGGAAGGCGGCGTAAGTATCCGTTGGATGCACTGCTTCCCGTTTTTCTGCCTAGGCAGATTTCTAAAGCATTAAAAACGATTCATTCTTTGGGTAGTTGACAAAATCAATTTCAATCCATTGGTGAGGTCAGGTCGGAGTCATTTTAGGTGATTCGTGAGATGGGACCTCGAAATGGGTTAGAGGTTTTACATATAGCTGTATGGTTCTTGGGCTTAGAAGGTAACTTTTGAGCTCTCCTCTAATCAATGAATCTAACAAAAAAAAAAAAGATGATTTCTAAAGTTAGACGAGCGGAAGCATACACTAAGAGCACATCGAGGTTCCAAGATGTCCACGGGCTCGTGACCTCGACGTGTATATGGGCAGACCCAAAACGCGGGAGTAAACATAGCCGATTTTACTAGATTGCTTTTGCGGGGCGCGAGCTTGAAGCTCGAATGCCGACTCTAAATCTTAGTGTTGAAGTAGTCTCTACCTGCATATAGTCTGACACATTGTAGATTGTTTACATCTCATCCAAATCTCTCGAGACAGGCTCTTGTACTCTAAGCTATAGCGTCATGCCTGTCAGGTAAATACGCCATAAGCTCATCGCGACTGCACATTCGAATCAGCCACGACGCATTCGGAAGTCGCGACAGGAAGCCACGCATTATATGCAGCACTTTAACGTCTTAGACATCCTAAAACGCCTCTTCGACCGCGCTTCCGTTAAAGGTTTGCACCCAGTGTCCGAAGCATTGCTTGGCACTTGGTTTTGGCCCCACCTTTTTCTTCTTTTTAACGTATCCGGTATACATCATGTTGCGATCTCGCAGGCTCGGTGTGTTTACACTTGTTTAAATTTCGCTAAGCACGCGTCTCTTTTCGCCGACCTTCAATCTTTTTAGCCACTCTCGCCCAGCTCGAGAACTATCTTTCTAGCCGCCCGCCGGTGTCCTTTCGCTTATATTCATACCTTTCCCAGATCTCGAATCTCAAACTTCAAAAATGGTGTACCTTCCGTACGCCATTTTGATGGCCAACTTGGCTTCCGCTGCGGCTCAGGTGGATCCAGTCAAAATCGACTTTACTGTCTTGAGGGGCGACCATTTTGCCTCGGCTACAAAAGACGCAAAACCCGAGTTTGTCAGAAGAAGCGGTCTGGCGGAACTCTCGCTCATCAATAAGCTGGGCTTCTATGCTGTCAACCTCAAAATCGGCTCCCAGGGTGCAGAAAACGCCGTTGTGATCGACACTGGCTCGTCTGATTTGTGGGTCATGAAAAGAGACGTGTCGTGTAATTTTTCGCCGAACTATTTCGCGAAACGAAACACCGACTTTTCTGCTGTCTCGCGTCGTCGTTTGTTGAACTTCGAGGTCCCGAAATTCACTGAAGGTCACGAGGCCCAGCACAACGAAAAGAGATCAGCAAGCAGCGTATGCACATCCAACGGCTATTTTGATGCCTCGTCTTCAAACACGTTTAAAGCCAACTCAAGTGCCCCAGATTTCTCCATCAACTACGCCGATGGAAGCAGCGCTACCGGATATTGGGGCACAGATGATATCAGTTTCGGGTCTCTTAGTGTGCCAGGATGCAGTTTCGCTGTAGTCGACAGCTCTTCCTCAGACCACGGTGTTCTTGGACTCGGGCTCGCTGGAATGGAGATGACGTACTCAAACAGCGACGAAAAGGGTCGTTACACGTACGACAACTTCCCTCTCCGCTTGAAAACCACCGGTGCGATCAAAAAGGCAATGTACTCGCTTTATTTGGATAGCGACGACGCTCTGTCGGGCTCCTTGTTGTTTGGTGCCATAGACCACGCGAAATACACCGGCAGTTTGCACACCGTGCCCATCATCAACATATACCCGGAAACTTACCTGCAACCTATCCGGTTCGATGTGGAACTCAGCTCTCTTAGTGTGGAGAGTTCGTCCCAGAGTCTGCCGATCACTTCATCTTCCGTTGCTGCCTTATTTGATTCGGGGTCCACTTTGACGTATTTTCCAAGTGACGTTTTCCAGAGGTTTGTATCGCTGTTGGGTGCTTCTAAAAGCTCCTCTGGGTACTACTCTGTGAGTTGTAACTATGATACTGACAGTGTGCATGCGGTGTTTGACTTTTCCGGCTCGCAAATCAAGGTCCCGATTTCTAGTTTGATCATGAAACTGGGCTCCACGTGTTACTTGGGTGTGCTCGAGCAGGCGTTCGAGAGCTCGCGGGCATATGCTATTTTGGGTGACAACTTTCTCCGGAGCGCATATGTTGTTTTCGACTTGGAGGAGTACGAGATCTCGTTGGCTCAGGCAAGATATACCAGTGAGGAGAATATCGAGATTGTCACGGGTTCTGGATTCCTGGGTGGAAGCGACGACTTATCTGGGTTTTCTAGCTCTTCCAGTTCTTCCAGCTCTTCCGAGACTTTTTCCTCGACCACCTCAGAGCCAAATTCTGAAACACAAGACTTCTCTTCATCCACACCCGTCACTTCCACCTCGGATTCTGAATCGAGCTCCGAATCGAACTCTGATTCGAACTCTGAATCGAACTCTGAAACACTTCTGAGTGCTTCGACTACATCCTCTGCGTCGTCTACTTCAGATTCTAGCTCCACTGAACTGGAAGACTCATCTGACAGTCCTTCCTCTACCATCTCGGAATCCTCGGAATCCTCTGAAAGTGCTTCATCCACTACACTGGAGTCCCAATCAGCTTCCGAATCGAGCGATTTTTCCGACACTCCTTCCTCGTCTAACCTGCAATCGTCCTCCTCTAGACTGACCACTACATCTGCCCAATCCTCCACCTCGAGTCTGCAATCCAGCACTTCCAGAACGAGCTCCTCTACAAATTCCGGCTCGTCCACCTCTCAAACGAGTACCTCCGATCAAACAGAGTCCAGTGGTACAAACGCGATTTCCTTAGCGAAGCTAGTTCTCCTAGGTGCTATTGGTGCAAGTGCGCTCTTGGTGATTTAGATACTCAGCTTCTACTGCTGCACAAGGACTAATAGACCCATTTTCAATAGAATTGATACAAAAAGAGTCTCGTCAGATATTTCTGGCAGGGCGTATTCACATTGATATATATGATTTATCAGAATTCTCGGAATCCCTTTAGCAACTGTCTCCTCCTATATGGCTATAATCAGATGGCGCACCTAGCAAACCTTGCCCTATTTGGTGACGTATCTCAGCACGTGTTTCATTTACATTTCCGAAGGAATCTGAATCATACACTTTTGATATTATATCCCAGTAATTTTACGGATTGGAGCCTCTCTTTATGCTCGGTATGGTGTGGCTCAATTCACAGGCGGAACAACATGGAAGCGAGGAATAGCAAGTGAGAGGAAAAGCAGAAAAGAGGTTTGTGTTGAAATTATAGTTTGAGGTAGTATTGTTTTACTTTAGTCTTTTGAGCTTTTTAGGTGGGCACGTCGAGGTTGGTTTGATTTCTACGTGATGTTTCTTAATAAGTTTCTTGCGCCTTTTCTCCATATCTCATGTTTCTCCATTTTTCGTGACCAAACGGGATCTGGCGATAACCCGCAGTCGATGACGTCGGCAACTGCATATTCCAGAAAAGTGAGATAAGCTCGTAATTGCTGCGAGGTGTTTCCAACTCGCATCTTTTATTCTACTTTAAATACCTACCAGGTGGTTTCTTCTGGTAATATAAGCCTCACTTTTGAGCGAACCATCTGCAATAGGTCACATTACAAGTCTCTCTTTGCTTATTTCTTTATTTGCCACACACTGCATTATCTGAGATCCGCGAGTATTTAACTTACAAGAATTTCTGCAATGTCGATTTGGCCGTGGAGGAGATCACTAGGCAATGTCCCGAACTTTACTGCCGAAACATCCGAGGCAACTGCGACAGCCGTAAATACTGAGATTTTTGGAAATTCTGAGATTTCTGAGATTTCTGAAACTTGGGAGACAGCTCCAAGGCATAAATTTAAAAAGAGAGAAGATAGCCTTGTCAAAGATTTGGCCGTGCTTCTGACCGTCCTTGTCGTGACCCTACTTGTAGTAGCAAGTGTGGCGAGACACTTCCACCAACGGAACCAGAAGTTCTTTGCAATATTTGAGGGGTTCGATGAACTGCACGATGAACTTCCACCTCCAGATACAGAGGCGGTGAAGGAAAAGTTTTTTTCTTTTCTCTTGTGGCACTTTTTCCAAATCGTGTTTTCCATCGCTGGAAGTGTCGTTTTTCTTCTTTTGGCATGGCTTTCGAAACGAGCAGCCTCGCGAAGAACCAGAAATCAGACCTGGGCCAACATTGGCCGGCTTGGCTGGCCCCGTGCAGGAAGCTTTGTGGTGTGGTTCACCGTGACGGTATTGTTCATAATGTCTGCAATCACTCTAGCAGCCCATGCCCTACAAGCAATCTTGTTTGTGTGGGGACTGGAGAAAACTGAGCCGCACCATATGCCAAGTAACTGACCGGATTGCACGTCCATTTAATTAAAGAGGAGCTCAAGATCTCATACAAGTGGACATCTGTCCGCGAATACCTTTGTCTTTTTCTTCAAAAATCATTTCGCAAGATGTCTGTTGCCCGAAAAATACATCTCGGCCATTTATGGTCCGATATCTCCGGACGCTTATGCGCTTACGCGGGAATCCGAGACTCAGTCAACAACCAGATCAAGACCTCTTCTTTCAAATAGACTATAGCGCTTGGAATATTGTAATCTTGGCATTCTTCTTCTAGCCTGAAATAAAACCGGAATCTTTTTCTATTTAATCGAATTTTTTCTCTTGAATCCGACCACCGGCATTGTCACGTAATCACATGGCCGCGTACGCGCATTGCTGCGCAAGCAAGAATAGACTCTTACTTATAAGAACGTCCGCTTCATTCTGGCAACCTTTTCTTACTTTTCCTACTTTTCCTACTTTTCTAATTTCGTAAAAACCTTCAAATCTCTAATCCTCACACACCATGGCCGACCCCTCCAACAGAATCAAGAATCACATGAACAAGGACCACCACTTGGCCCTTGTGGACTACGTGGTCGTGTATGGCCCCGAAACTCTTAGCAACATCAACGCTCTGACCGTGCACATATCCGACGTCTCCGCGGACCAATTGGTGTTGAAATATGCTCTCAAAAGCGGCGAGAACAAGACGTTGAAACTCGCATGGAACCTGGTGGAGGACGGCGAGGGTTTAAAGGTCAAGTCCATGCTGGACATCAAATCCAAGCTCATTGCCATGGCCAAGTATGCCGCCCAAAAACAGGGTTTTTCTCACAAACAAGTCACGAAAACATTACCACCCGCCTCTGTGGGGTCCCTCGTCTGCTGGGCGTATCCTGCGCTCACCTACGTGGCGGTATATAAGAAGGATATTTTCCGCACGGTGCTCGGCCTAGTCTACTCGCTGAAATCGTCTGAAATCGAGAGTGCATTGGCAGTTTCCGTGAAAGTGGTGGTTTCGTTTGCTTGGATCATGTATATAGCGCATATCTTGGAGGTAGTGTTCATCATGTGGCCCAAATCCGTGAAACACAGAATGCCCTGGCGCACTACGCTTGGGTGGATGGGCTATCAATTGATGGAGGGCGTTGTCTGTCTCCCCAGATTGAGGACACTCACTGAGTAAGCACTGAGAAAGCGAGAAACAGCAGGATACAATCTGGAAATTGGTTTTAGGGCGAGAGACGGGAGAATCCTGCTAAAGCACGCGTTTCTGGGGTGCTTACATTTATTTATCACATACAAAATACACACGAAAAATTGGACGACTTTGTAATGTGTTCTGTTCAAGAAACATACCGTAGCATTATATTCTACATAGCCATAAGAACCGTTTGTATTTTGCCAAGAATATGTTTGAAAATGGGACTTTTTCTTGGTAGATACATTTATCCAAGGAAACATATACTGCTAAACACCTCAAGTAAGCCAGTGACTTGGAAAGGGAAAGCCAACCTTTGATGTGTTTTACTTTCTTTTTTGTAGAGGAGCAAACTGCTTGACCACCAATCCGCCCGCTGGGTTCAAACCCACGACCTTGAACCAGCCAAATGTAAACCCGCAACGGCTTTGCAACTCAGCCAAAACGAGAATGAACAGAAAGACTGGCTCTATCCTTCTTTGATAATCTTTCTGATTAATCGCCAAGTAAAGAGAATCCCCAAGTCTCCCCTAGTCTTATTATCTGTCATCTGAAGTCCCGCCTGAAAGCATCTAACATACCTGTTGGGGCAGGTCATTTTGGGTGCAATTTCAAACTTGCGTCACATTAAATTATTTTATCGACCTACGTTGGACAAAAGCATAGCCAAACACATTCACAGCGTGCGGGGTAAGGTTTTTAGCAACTAAGATGTTTGAAATATCAATTTTAAAAAGAAGGCCAGCGAAGACTAGAAAGTGAAATTCGTTTACTCGTCGTGTTCTTGTAAGGATGGTTTTCGCGTAAACTTTTCCAATTTGAAAGGCTTATTCTTGGCTCTGGGATAAGGAAAGGTAAAGTGCAGGAGATTGGACCTTTGCAGAAAAATGTCTGAATGAATAACTTCTTAATTGAATGATACTGAATTGTCCAAGATATGCTGAGTGGCTGATGGAAAATCAGTGCCAGTAAATTCGAAAGTCCACAGATTGAGGTTGAGCCACGTTCTGTTTTACATTGTGTGAACCCTATCTAACGTTTGAATCACAACAATTGTTAAATCAAAAAAAAAGACACAGTTCTCTCGCAACCTCCCCATCTGGATTGTACTTCAACTCGCAACACCAGATCACACATGTCTTTCCGGGCCCTAAAAAATTTTCATCGAGGCAACTTGTCCGAGCGGTTAAGGAGAAAGATTAGAAATCTTTTGGGCTTTGCCCGCGCAGGTTCGAATCCTGCAGTTGTCGATATATTTTTCGTTTTTGTTCCGTTGAGGTCCTTTTTACTGATTTGAATACATGAAAGGAACACACGAGATGATTGTTTATTAGTGTACAGCTTCAATAAGCGAGTCCTCATTCATTAATATACAGTCTTCGGCATCCTCCTATCAAGGGTAGAATCCATGGCCTACCTCAACAACCAAAAAAACACATTCTCTCATTCTCATCCAGGATACGTCCAAACTCTTCGCTATCTTTTTATCTACCGGTAGAAGTCTGGCCTGGATGTGTTCACACCGTACTCGCTAAGAGCATTACTCAAATCCTCCATGGTGAGCACGATCTTCCCCTGCTGGTTTCCCGCATTACTGGCAAACAGCTGTGTCTGCGGCTCGCCGGATCCTTCTGACGTTCCACTGCCTGCAGTCTGCTGGTTGGCAAATTGCTGGCCCTGTAAAAGCTGCTTTGCCCTTAGTTGAGGGTTGGCCGAGTTGTACACTGCAGAGGAGCTGCGGATCCGCGAGAACTCGTACGCGTCCTGGGCGATGTCCGAAACGAACTTTTGCGTGGCGAGCGCCAAGATCCGTTTCACACGCACGTCGGCAGACTGGAAGCCGTTTTTGCTGAGGTAGTAGTCTGTGACTGCATCGGGGATGATCGGCGCAAAGTCGCCGTCGACGAGGTCTAGCATTTCCTGGAGCGTCTTGTCCTTTCTGGCGATGTCCGGGCCTGCCGCGGCGCCCGCAAGTCCGGGTTTGGCGGGGTTCGGGTCCTGGCCATTTGCCTGTTTTTCACTGGTACTTTCGGGGCCCGCAACCAAGTCCATGTCGTCGTTTCCGTCATCGAACTCGTCGTCGAGCTGCTCTTCAAGTTCCTCGTCTCGCTCCGCGGCCCCGTCCACCATGGGTGTGTCTGTGTGCTTTTCCAAGTTATCCGCTAACGACATTATGATAGATTGGAGAGTGAAAGATAAAGAGAGAGGTTTTTCAGCGGGGTGGCCAGAATTACGATGAAAAAGTGATGGAGTATGAAAAAGCGGTTTTTTCTTTTAGAGTGAATCACAATTAGCAGCTTGGAACGCGTGTATGGGTGCTGTTCTGGTGGAGTGTATTTCTTGGTAAGTATCAAGACCAAGTAGTGAGGTCTTGATGTCCCGAGCACGTCTTGGATTGCGATATGCAGGATGTGGTCTAATACAGTCAGACCTCGATAAGTGCCACCTCGATGGCGCGAATCCCTCTTTACTTGTTAAGATTTTAGATTTTTTTGCAAAAATATAGATGTTCCCCTAGTAAATTCCCTCGACCCTCGTTACTCGATTACTTTTAAGGTTCAATTGCAAAAATAGCCACAAACCTCACCGAATTACCTCGTTGAAAAGTAGTTACCCCTGGGGGTCCGGTGGTGCAAACTGTCCCGATTCTGACCCGTTTTCTGTGGAATGAGGTGGAAGAAAAGGGCTGCATGGGGTACACTGGATCTCTTCAATCTTGAGTCGTCGGATGGCCTCTCTAATATTGATGTTCATTTCCTCCCCCCCTCCCCCTTACACAACCTCGTTTTTGCAACCTTTTGACCAACGCAATACTAATTCTTTCAAAGCTCGCTACAACCGGGCTTGGTTAAACCATGTGTTGAA
>JAJMCI010000084.1:0-53966 GCA_030565705.1 Metschnikowia baotianmanensis
ATAAGTGGTATCATGCTGGCTGACGGTCCCAAGTCCCGGAGTTGACTCCAATTGGTGTCACGGGGCTTTAGTAGAACGCTTTCATAGGTGAACGTACTCTAAATAATCACATATATGATAGACGACTCTGATTTGTTTCAGAAGTTTTCGTCAAAAGAGAATTGACCCTCAAGGTTTTCCTGATGTCTGGGCAGAGGTTTCATTTCAGTGTGGCAAAATGGGTATAAAACACAAATTGTTTGCGAGAAGTGGCACAAATGCGTCCAGTGCAAAAAAGCTCGAACTCTCCTTAAAATCGCCATTGACAGCAAGGAGCAGGCGCTTCTACTTTATGGTCATGTTCCTTGCTGGTTCTGAGGTTTTGAAAGCCGAAAGAGACTCCAGCTTTGCTTTCTCTTCGATGTATAGAGGCATCTATCCTGAGGTAGCAACTTGCAAGTAGTTGGATAATGTCTTGGGTAGTTCTCCAGAGTCGTCCAGCCTAAATGAGTGTAAAAGTATTATTACTTCTCGGTTGCGAAAATTATAGTTACGCTTATATGACCAAAAGCTGTTTGTCTGTTTGCCCCATGCGCCCCTGACCGGCATCTCGCGTCCTTTTGCAGCCACGAACGCCGGAGTTAGCGCATATTTTACTTCAGATGAAGGCCTGTTTAGGAATAGTTCATTCTTTAATTAATGAACCTCTTTGAAACTGACTTTAAACTGACCCAATTTATGTTTCAAAGAGATTTGCTCAAACTATTTAAAAGTTCCACGTGTATTTTACTAGAATGTAAGAATGTAATTCTGAGACGTAACCACTATCGCTCACGAGAACAAGAGCAATTTCTAAACAGTAGGCTTTTCACTGAACTGGATTACCGAGGTATTTTCAAATGGTTATATGTACTCGGATCCGAAGTCATTGTCGTTAAAAGCCATATCTTGCTGGTCAAACTCGAGGTGGGATTGGTAAAATCTGTCGTTCAATTACATCATGGGTGACCCTTCGACAGAAGTAAACTGATTAGAACTCTGATAAACGGTCTCCAATAAATACTTCGCTACGATACCATCATATCGTTCTAACTTCAGTAATTCAAGACTTGTAGTCACCCTCCAAATACATTCTACAATATGGCACTTCTCAAACCAAAAGCACACCATCACTTCTCTCCATTATCTATGCAATTATTTCTCCTGTCCTCTCTCCTGCTTCGTGGGCACAAGGTACGCAAACGTCAAGTACGACGTGTGTGTTTTCACCTCCGACTCGATTTTCGTGACCTGTTTCCAATTGAACAGCTCGTCGCCCTCACGAATGCGGAGTCCTTTTCCAAACGGGTTGTAGCTTGGCGCTGAAAGGTCCTGTGGCTCGGGCAGCGCAGTATCCTGTTCGACTTCACTCAAAGAACGCTTTTCACCTGCAGAACTCGCCACCTCACCCACCTTGACCTGTCTTCTGCCTTCAATACCCTGTGATTTGCGGCCCTGGATATGCTTCAAACGCTTGATGACGTCGCCCACATCACGCTCCATTTCTTTGCGAGCCTCCCACCGGCGGCCGGCGATCTCCACCATCTCGATGTTGGTCCAGTCGTTATTCTCGAGCGCCTCGATCGTCTTGTCGACCTGCTCGATACACGGGCTAAAACAGCAAATTCCCACACGTCTGCCACCCAGAATGACAGATTTCAAGTTAGGAATTGCAGTCCATGGTGAGGGCAAGTCCAAGAAAACTGCGTCACAGTCGAGCTTTCCGTCAACAAGGTCTTTTTCAGGTAAACCTGAAATTTCGAACCCGCCGTTACACACGTCTCTGTGTGTGATGACACAGTTGTTCTGCAAGAGCCCGTGTTCCTCCAACTCCTTCTTCGCCTCCAAGAAACGCGGCTCGTGAAACTCGTACGTAAACACTTTTCCCTCATCACTCACTGTCCTGGCGAATGCATGCGTAAAAGATGCACTTCCCGTACCGGCCTCGATGATCCGCGAGCCGCTGGTGATGCCGAGCCGCTGGACTATATATGACGAGTCGGGGGTGTATACGATTTGGGTTCTATGGGGAAGGGATACCGTCCAAAGTTCAGGTGTTGGGTGGAGAAGATGCACGAATCCTACTTCCCGCACACCGCCCATCTGGGCGCCGTATTTCATGCCGATCATGCGGTCATGTTCGAAATTGCCGAATCTCGTATTGAGGAACTCGCCTTTCGTGACGGTAAAGGGTTTAATGAGGCCTCTGCTGATGAATGCCAACACTAGATCGCCTTCTTCTATGTAGTCCTTGTACTCGTAGAACGACATTATATTATGTGGGGGGAAATTGTATGCTTGGGTATGCAGTTGAAATGTAATCTGTTTTGTATGAATGCAAGAAAGTTACCCGTGGGGTAGCGCTATTTTGAATTCTCTGTGTCTCGTACTCCACTTTTGCAGATCTGTAGTTCTGCTTTTCAATGTCTCATCGCGATGCGGCTTCGGAAAAATACGCTGCAATCCCGCAGGACAATAATGGAGCACGATAATGGCATAGCGGACGAGAAGTGTAAACATTTCAGATGCTACGGTGTTTCGCGGATCTTTCTAGAAATTCTTAGCATGTCAATAAATATTTACTGGTCAAGGTGGAGTCAAATACCCAATGGATGAATCGCTTTCCAGGCTTTAGATATCTGCCTAGGCAGAAAAACTGGAAGCGGTTCATCCAAAGGATACTTACGCCGCCTTCCAGAATATACTGTAGGAACAGGTCAAGTGGCATTTAAGGAAGTAATCAAGATGTGGAAAGAACGACAAAAGTTGAAAGTAAAGTTTCCGGTCATCCTAAACCGGTAAATTTTCGAAAACATCAATTTCTGGGATTTTCTGAGGGTGCTTCGAAGACGCTAAATAATATTACTGTAATTACCAAAGGATGCAATTGCACACGACCAATTATTAAGTCTATGATACGAGGTTCAGGTAAACATTTGGAGGAAAAGTTACTAGTTCAGATGAAACATTCTTGTTGCTGAAAATTGAAAAAAAGAAAAAAAAAAAAAATTACGATATCATTCAAGGGACCAGAATGGACCAATTTCACCCTAAACCGAGGAGATTGCGAATTGGAAGTTGCAATAATTGAGACTCGCTTGTAGTACAAAAAGCATGCAGATGGATGTGCTGAAAAGGGGAATAGACTCTCCGATATTTTGATGATACTCCATTCACATCGAATATTATTAATTAAAGGCAAACTCATATTATAAACGGCTTATCTATATAGATCCATAACAAATACACCAGCAGGATGCACCAGCCGCGAGCCCTGGGCGTGCGCGCGCCAATGCGGGCTGGAAAAAGTGAACGAAAACCCGGGCCGACTGCAAAGGCCAAGCCAAAATACCACTAGACACTTGGATATTCCTCGGTACATCCGCTGACGTGATTCTTTTACTCTCCACCTAATATCTCGCATCTTTGCGTGTCACACTCTACACAGAAACAAAGAGAATGTCGGCGTCCACCCAGGAAAGTGAATCCCAGCAGCACGCTCAGAATACCAACTCTGGCCCTCAAGGCCAACAAAAGCTGAGCCAGGGACAAAGCCAATCGGAGCTGAGCGGCTCGTCGAACGCTGAGGAGTTGTACTTGGAATCTTATGCGTTTACCACGGCCGCGGCGATTGTCGGCTCTGTTGACCGCAAGATCTTCGTGCTGTTGAGAGACGGGCGCAACGTCTTTGGCATATTGCGTACGTTTGACCAGTTCGCCAACTTGGTGTTGCAGGACACCTTGGAGCGGATTTACTTGCCACCAAAGGAGGGCCTGAACCGTGAAAGGTTTGCCGAGATCCCGCGTGGCGTGTTCATGGTGAGAGGAGAAAATGTCGTCATGCTCGGCGAGCTAGATATCGATCGCGAGGACATTCACCTCTACGATCGCGAGCAGATTGGGTTCGACGAGGCTGAGGCCGAGTGGCGGGCCCTCCAACTGCAGAGAGTGCGCGACGAGACGACCAAGGCCAAAAACTACTTGAAGAGAGGCCTCATCCACGACTTCCACAAGGCCGACTTGTATTGAGTCGCGGCGCATCCCTTCATTTCTTGCACCTTATGTATTTAACGACGATCTTTTTTTTTCACGACTGGAGCCTTGAATGGCTCTTGTATCAACCCGCGTAGCACTGCTTCAAACACGGGTATTTAGTTGTACGGTGTAACTACAGTGCGCAATGTATGGAACAGCTCGGCCAGGCACCATATATACATTGACAAATGTGTTTTCTTATATAGGCGTACTGTCCACGATTAACCTCACGTGACGTGTCTTACATGATGTGTCTTATATGACGTGTCTTACACGGTGTGTCTTACACGGTGTGTCTTACACGACGTGTCTTACATGACGTGCCATTCATGATGGTGTCTTTATATCGCTACATACTGAGCTGCAAACTCTTAGCCCCAGAAAGCACGGCCATAGACTTGCCCTCACAACTTCGACACAAGCCTGCGCTGAGTTTCGATCCGCTCGAAGAATACGTCTGCTTGTGGGAACTGCTTGGAGGCCACACGTGCCAACTGGCCCAAGTGCGCCTCGTCGGGCCCGTCGGCAATACGGAGCGTGCGATTCAACGCGTACGACCGCGCCAACTCCGTGTCCTGAGACACACCCTCAGCCCCGTGCATCTGGATCCCCCAGTCGAGAATCTTCAAGATTGTCCTTGGCGTTTCGATCTTGGCCACGGCGATTTCCCGCATCGCGCTCTTGGGCCCCGAAACATCGATCTTGTGTGCCGCGTTAAGCACGAGCATTCTGCAGCGCTCGATGTCGATCTTGTACTGCGCGTAGGCCGTCAAAAACGACTCGCGGTCCTTCAAAGGCTTGCCGAATATGAGCCGGTGGTTAGCACGGTACACTGTCCGCAACAACGCCATCTCGCCCACGCCGATGGCCCGCATGCAGTGGTGGATTCTGCCCGGTCCCAACCGAGACTGGATGACCTCGAAGCCTGCACCGACTTTATGCAAGACCTGCTGGCCCTGGGTGTCTGGAGGAGTCTCGAAGTCCTCGAACACAACCTCGCAGTGACCATGCGGCGCATCATCGTAGCCAAACACGGACAAGGGCCGGACCAAGCGGGCCTTTCCTGTCGCCAAAGCGCGCTTGGCGTCGATGACCAAGACAGTGTGGTTACCGTAGACGTTTTTCGGGTCATCGGAAGTTTTGCACATCACAAGCCACACGTTGCAGTATGGGTCGCCTGCACCAGAGGCAAACCATTTGACGCCGTTCAACACGTAGTTACCCCGCCCGTTGAGTTTGGCGCTGCATGAGATATTCAATGCGTTCGAAGATGAAGTTCCTTTCTCGGTCATGAGAAACGCAGACCGGATCCGGCCTTCGAGAAGTGGTTGCAACCATTTTTGCTTCTGTTCGGGCGTGCCGTACCGGGCCAAGATCTCCATGTTTCCTGTATCTGGGGCAGCCGTGTTTGTGGCCATGGGTGCGGTGAAAGACCGGCCCAAGTACTCTGCCATGCATCCGTATTCAAGATTAGTATACCCGCCACCTTCAGCGTAATCCTTGGAGAGAAACATGTTCCAGAGTCCCAACAGGCGTGCCTTTTCCCTGAGTTTGTCCAAAATCGGGGGAGTGGACGCCCATCTTTTCAGCGGGTCCTCCGAAATCTGACCATGGTATATGTTATCTGCGGGGAGGCAGTAGTCGCTGACAAAGTCTTTACACTTCTGGATGGTTTCGAGTGCACGTGGCGAGATTTTGTCTAAGAAAATAGCGGGGATCTCGTCTTTGACTGACATGGTGAGAAAGTGTTCGGAATTGATTGGTTTGAAGATGATGATAAATTGCGATTACTGTTTTTCATTCGAGGGTGTAAATAGGTCGCTTAAGGTCTCAACTTTCTGATAGTTTCTCAGAATTTCAAATTGGTACCATTTAAGTATGCACAGGGAATCCCTATATATTTTCTGATTTGACTCCTTTGCGTTGTGCCCCGCATTTTCTTGCGTCTTGTTGAAGGCGGGGGCCCCCTCGGGTTCGGGTGACGCACTCGGCCGGAGATCCGGCCTGCAGTTCCCCATTACCGAAGGAAATACAGAATTTGCGTCGAAGCTAAAGATAATTAATCGTCATCGAGGTCAAAATGTCCTCCCTTGTTTAATCCAAAGAGCCCGAATCGAGCTATAGTTTGATGGTGACATTTCCGGAAAGGTGACCAATTCGAAAGGAAAATACAAGTAAAAAATCTAATACTTCTCGCGTAAATACGCACGATCGGGGATTGAAGAGACCGGCAGAATATTTACGGGGGAAGATCGACAATCATAGTGAGGACTACGAGGAGTGGTATCATTCCGAACATAATAGACTAGAAAGGCGAAGAAAGGCGGGTGGTTTGATGATGTGTTCATGTCGTACGAGGAGAAGAAACACGAGGTAGATGAATGGATAAATACAGAAAAATTATGGAGAACATAAAGTTCACTTTTGTACTTGTTTCAAATGTAAGCTTTTAGGGTACTGTTAATTAGAGCTTGTCTTTTTGTGTACAACCAAATGTTTCCACAAGTTATCTCGTCCTCACAATTTCCTCACGGCATTGCAGCTCCAAGGGCCAACAGTGAGTATTGACTGCGAAAGGTAAGTGAGTCTTTGAATTGGCCTTTTTTTTTGTTGAAGAAAGTCGACGAGACAGAGCGATCTTGCATCATTTTTACCTCAGGATTGATAAAGGTATTTGAGAATTGATTTTCCAACGGAGAAAGTCAGGCTTGCTTATTAATGCCGTTTCTGGCCATTCTCAGCCCGTTCAGTTTATACTGCGCGTAACCGTTCACGACCGTGCATGCATACAGATCTGGCTTGATTCAAGCAGAACCAAACTACAGCAGATAATCATTGATAAAAAGGGCAAAATACACTAATAAGAGCTACCTGAAATCTTTTAAAACTTTAAAATGGGGGAGCTGTTTGCCCTCATGTCCAACGAATCGCTCTTTCCAATTGCCCAATTCTGCACATAAACACACTTGGCCACCGTGCGACTCTCAGAGTCTCACTTCACTACTCAACCAGGCATCCGACCAACCCGAGGACATTCAATATTTCACACACACACACTTGTGAACTCCATCTTTATCATCATCCACATCTCATATCATGAACCAATTTGACTCAGATGTGCCCAAGATCCCGGACCAGGCCTTGGCGCAGAAACAGTTTCTCTTGCTGCATGTGGACGAAGCGAGCCGCCACTCATTGGCAGGCGAAATTCTCACTGCAGTCAAGGAACACAATTTGGCCCCTTACTACAAACTTTTGAGTACAGAGTTGCCTGAAACGTTTCCTTTCGATGAGACCTTGTACAAAAAGCTTCTGGATGTAAATACCGCCAGAATCTCCGAGTTGGAACAGGTGCTCCAGCAGGCCGAGTCCGAGGAAGAGACCGAGATCGATATCGTTGGCGAAACCACAAAACTCGCTGAATACTACACTTCGATCATCGACCGCAAAAACGCTATTTCCACTTACGAAAAATTGCTCACATTGACCCAAAGCACGGGCCTGAAGATAGACGTTTTGTTGACCTTGGCGCGTATTGATTTCTTCTTCAACGACTTGAGTGGGGTTTCCCGCCGTCTTACAGAGGCACAAACGTGGATTGAAAAAGGTGGCGACTGGGAGCGTCGTAACCGGTACAAAACCTACCGGGGCCTCCACCACTTGGCGACGCGAAACTTCGCCGAGGCCGCAACCTTATTAATTGACAGTTTGGCCACCTTCAACTCCACAGAGTTGTGCACTTATGATGAGATCGCGCAATATGCGATCATTGCTGGTATCCTCACCTTGGACCGTGTGGGCGTGAAGCTGAAGATCGTCGACTCGCCCGAGATTTTGTCGATCTACTCCAGTGCCAAGGAATTGGAGCCTTTGGTTAGTTTGACCAACTCTTTGTACACGTGCCAATACGGCTCGTTTTTCCAATACTTGTTGGAGACCAACGATACCTTGCTCACTAAAAACAAGTATCTCCGCCCGCACGCGAACTACTTCATGCGGGAGATGAGATGCAAGGCATATGCGCAGTTGTTGGAGAGCTACAAGTCGTTATCTTTAGAGTCGATGGCACGCAGTTTCGGTGTCAGCGAGCTGTTCTTGGACGACGACTTGTGCAAGTTTATTCCTAATGGTAAGTTGAACTGCACCATCGACAAGGTCAACGGCATCATCGAGACCAACCGCCCAGACAACAAGAACAGTCAATTCCACCAATTGATCAAGCAGGGTGACAGCTTGTTGACGAAGTTACAGAAGTACGGCGCTGCGGTGAAATTGAGTGGAGCCGAAAGAGTCTAAGCTTGGAGGTTTTTTTCAGATCAGAGCGAGTGAGTTCTGCGCTCGACCTTTCTCGTTTGAAGCAATGACTTGCCATCGTCTTCCGGCGTGTATCAGTAAGCACTATGAATTACAAGGCCACATATGTGGACTCTGATGACTTATTTGCCATTTATACTGCTTTTCATTTTGCACGGAAGAGTTGGAATATTTTGTGGTGAAACATGTCGTGTTGGAGGGAGGATCACGCCTGCAAAACACGCCTCATACGTATAATGCGAGCTGATAAATGACCGGCGCGCAGTCCGATAATTGTTTAAGACACCTCAATATGGAATGTTTGATCGGGATGACTAAATATAAGCGCTCATGTGGCCGGCAATGGTCACCAATAAATACATCTCTGCAACATAAGTCTACCGTACTTATATGTAAATTCAGGTCTAGCCCACTTTATTGGGTGCCACTCCTCATACCGGGCCCCACACCTAAATTTCTTCGATCATCTGCACATCTAAAAAAATCTTTTTCTTCTTATCCTCTTCTTTTCTCCTATTGTCACAATTCCGGTTTACCTCCGATACAGGCCGAGACCGGCACGGAGCCAGACCTTATCTTCTTAACCGCAGGCTATGGCACTCTGCGCGGCACTGAACATTCCGTGGGGCAACGGCGCAACCTAACGCTTTCCCCATACAAACCGGCCCATATATAGAGGTCGCACCACCCACAAAAGCTGCCGCAGATTGCCCCTGGCATTCAGATAAGCGTACGGCCTCCCCACACAACGTACACATTGAAGAGAAACGCACAAAAAAAAACAGAACACACATAGAAAATATCTAAAACACCTCTGGAACAAACACCACCACCACCACATAATCATGAGCGGGAAGCGCAGAATCGAAAAAGACGTCATGGACCTTATGATGAGCAACTTTGACGTCTCGCTCATCGAGGACTCCATGCAACAATTCCACGTGATCTTCCACGGCCCCAGCGACACGCCATATGCGGGCGGCGTGTGGAAGTTGCGGGTGGAGTTGCCTGACCAGTATCCGATCAAGCTGCCGCTGATTGGATTTGTAAATAAAATCTACCACCCCAACATCGATGAGTCCTCGGGCTCCGTGTGTCTCGACGTGATCAACCAGACGTGGTCGCCGATGTTCGGGCTTCTAAATATCTTCGAGAATTTTTTACCACATCTTTTACGGTACGGCAACCCGAGCGATCCACTCAACACGGAGGCGCTGGGGCTCATGACGAAAAATGAGGCTAAATACATCGAAACCGTCAAAAACTATGTGCAGCAGTACGCACTGCAGAACATTGTGACGGACGACTTTAAAGAGGCACAGGAGGAGAATGATGATGTTGAGTTGAGTGATGTGGGCAGCTTGTCTAGTGATGAAGAAGATGAGGATGAAGAGCTATAGACAATATAGAGAAAAAGCGGGGTGAAAGTGATGGACTAGAGATGCAAGATAAGGACCTTCAATTTTCACGGGGAACGTGCTTAAGATTGAACGATCAAGGAGATGATAGAGTTCTCATGTTTGCTATTTCTTCTTGATACTCTCGGTTATTTTACACTGAACTGATTTTTCGAGAAAGTGGTTTGTGGTTCCTGTATCGCAAATATTTCTGGTGCCTGCGAACCATCTATCACTTTTCTGATAAACGTTAAATTTGCGACCTCATAAGTCAAGAAATTTGGTAGAATGGATGCATTCCCTGCTGGTCCCTTTCGCTTTATGTTTCTGATCGATCATTCGGTGGAGTCGATCTCAAGTTTGGTTTCTGCAATCTCATTCACTACCGCTCGCTCTTTTTTGTGTAAAGTCAGGCGTGTTTCTGTGGTGCCTATTCCCCGCAGCTGGGTAATCAATGAAGGAGTGGGATTGAGACTCACTATTTTAGAATGTCGTGTTTTGTGAGGTGCTGCAAGAACCTCGAATCAAGTACATTCTACTGATTAGAACGAGCCGTTGAAAGAGTTGATGTCAACTGTTTTTTTTAGAACCAGCAAAGGAGGGGGTATATTCAATTTTCGACCCAAATATGAATTTAAGCACGGAGTGTCAGTTCCATTGCTGGAGCCTGGAAGGCAGGCCTTCTTCGCAGTCCGCGGTCCGCAGAAAATAGAATCAGTCCATTTTTTGGCTGCAAATAACTCACAATAATTGAATTCACGCATCCGATGATATTGTAAAACTAGATGAAAGACTTCAGTAACACACTTCTGCGTATGGCCTCCCATCATATCTATAATAAAGCCTTTTCACAGTTGCAAATTGCGAGCCAGCTGATGCAACTTTTGCCGTCCCTTGCGCAGATCAAATTAGTCAGCTTATCTGCTAGACGCGAAGTTACTTATCGAGGTTCTGGTCAAAGAAGTAAATCGATGAAAATATCGGATCAAGCGCGAACTATCTATAATGAAGTCAGCAATTGTGGTCATGATGTGCACGATGAATACACTGTTCTGTTTCTGTATCGCTTATTGCAGTCCCTCTTGAAACCATGAAAATTCCTCTACTGCATTCTGATAATCCATATGAAAATACAGGACTTGGCGTGTACTAAAACATCACCAGTGTTGCGTAGACTGGTATATGCACATCGGTTAAAATTGTCGGACGATCCTCTGAGAGTTTTAGAGATGTTTCTTTTCTTCCAATATAGTTTTAAATTGTAGTCCCATCATACTGTATTTAGGGGTGCCAGGGGTGGGTTTTGGTGGTTGCAAAATCGCGTCTTGAGATATTGCCACACAAACGTCGGTGGCTAGTGCGAGAATGTCCTCGAGTTGTTTTCCCCGCTTTTGAAATTTTCACTATCCTTGGGTGTTTCTCTTCTTTCTTCCATTCATAATCCAAAATGATGAATCTTGTTGCAAATATGACCCATTTTAATTGGTGCGATCTCGCTCTGAAACTTTTCCTATGGCGTTGAAAGGTCTGCCAAGATTTCTGTCGGCTGTCACACTTACATTTCCACTCGTGCCGAACATATAAGCAGACCTATAAGACTGGCCCTTTTCTCCTAAATTTTCAGCTTTCACCTTTTTTCTCTCTTCTCTTTCTCTTTACATACGCTCTTTTTCTTTCCAATCATTTTTCCCTCCTTCCCACAACATTTGCATACTAATCGCCATGAAGGCTCTTGCCATGAACAGGATTGAGGAGGACCCGTGGGACGATTTTTCAGATGTCTGTGGCATTCCAAAAACTATTGCCCCACCGGTAAAGCGTAAAAAGCGAAATACCTTGGCACGTGCGGGGAGTATAGTGTCACTCTGCTTCATTTCAAAAAACTCTCGGGTCCCTTGCATCAACAAACCCAAGGCTGTCGACGGCGCCATTGAGGCACATATTGAGTCCCAACCAAAACATAGAGAAGGCGGCATGGGCACCGAAAACTTACTTCCCGGGGGATTTCAGAAAGCCAAGAAAAAGGTGTCTTTCAGTAAGTTTATCCAGACATTTGACGAGAAGTACGTGAGCTCACGGCGGAAGTCACTCAAAGTGTTTCTCAAACTGGCACTCAAACCAGGGACCCACAACAGTGGATACAAGCGACGATCAGATGTGCCCCGATGCAGTAATCATTCAATCCATGAAAATTCCGACGATGCTACAACAAATGACACAGAGAGTTTTCTGACTTCCCTTCTGCAAAGAGTGTCTAGTTTAAGGCGGCTTCCTTCGGGACTAAAGTCCTACGTTCTCGGGCAGAGCAAGCATGTGTCGAGATCGGAACCTGAAATTTCTGAAGAGACCCCGTCAGAGGTTCAACAAGACCCAATACTTGACTCGATAGTCACAATCCGTGCGGTTAACAAGGCCAGACGAGTAAACCGATTCAAAGACTTCCAAATGGAAGCTGTCAGCGAAACATCTGAAAACCCGTCTCCTATCTGGCCTCCTCTTGAGAATGTTTCAGAAACCCCGAAAACGATAGGGGCAGATAAAACTGTGGGCCAACGAACAAGGGCGGCAGATGCATGGACAGAGAGGATCGCCCTCAAGAGGTGCAAAGGCAATAGTTTTGCAGCCAGCAATTCAATAGATTTTTCGAACAGTACATTGAACAGCACGATTTCAAAAGAGGTAGGTCAGCAACTTTTGGATCCGATTCCCACTTTTCCAAAAGTTCCGCCGAGACTGAAAAAGCGAGATAGTTTCAACCCCCTACGTACTATTGGAGCATGAGCTACCCTAAGCAAAATACTCGGAAACTAATGTCAGGGTGAAAGAAAGCTACGAACTCTGAATGAAAAAGGTGGTTTTTGATAGCACATATTCCTTTTGATCGTCTACTACTAATCGCTTATCATTCTGTGAAACACAAATAGGGTTTCTAAAACTGGGGAAATATTATGCTTGCTAGGAGAGATATTCTTCATCTACTCAACATCAGGAACGCCAGAGTTGAAAGTCTTCGGCTTGGGGCATACTTATGAATTGTGTGACTACAATGAATCTATCAAAAAAAAAAACTACAAAACAACCGATGCCCAGAATCCAAAATCCAGAGACTTTCTCGATAGTGATGTCAAGAAACTGACTTGAGCTACTAGTGCATTTTCTCGCAAAGATTGTTCATTTGAATGAAAGAAGGCTGCAGATTCTTTTGAGCAAGCAAGAAATCATTCACAGTTCTTCAGCTAAACTTGTTATAATGCCAAACTCAAGAAATTTATGATAGTCTTTCCATCTGAGGAACCTCGTTTGGTGAGTTCGGCTGGAATTGCCGCACTCGTTTAGCGGCTGCGTCCACACGAACCACTGACCCGTGGCTCATGCACTCCTGTAGATGAGTACGAATTATATGCACGCTTAGGAAATCGCTCTCCACAATCTAGCGCCGGGCCCGACGATAAGAGGAGAAGTGAAAAACTCAGGGTCTCACTGAGGCGAGAATCAAAACATAAACACACACCACATTTCAATTCTGAAAAGTTCCGATCTTCAAAATACACTAAAAGAACAACTTGGAAAGAAATCGGAAACATCAACACCATGTTTATATCATCAGTGCGGAGCTATGCTCAAGCAGCACCAGCCGTATCGGCAAGGCTTTCACAGCTTATCAAAAATCAGAACCTTCTCAAAACGCAAGCCTACATCAATGGTGAATGGGTGCCTTCCTCTTCAACCTTTCAGGTGAAGGATCCAGGAATGGTGCCACATAACGACGCCCATTTAGCAGACGTGTCGACTTATTCCAAGGCCGACTTCGTAACAGCAATCACGAGTGCTCAGGACGCGTTCAGGATGTACCGAAAAACTACCGCCAGAGAACGCGCCGATATGCTTTTAAAATTGCACAGTTTGATTCTTGAAAACAAGCAGGACTTGGCCACGATCATTGCACTTGAAAACGGAAAGCCATTTGCGGATGCCTCTGGCGAGGTGATGTATGCTGCTTCATTTTTCCAGTGGTTCAGCGAGGAGGCCGCACATACTACCGGCGACATCATCAGTTCCAATAACCCAGCGAATAAGATTTTAGCCATTCGTCAACCGATTGGTGTTTGCGGTATCATCACCCCCTGGAATTTTCCCGCAGCCATGATCACCCGGAAATTGGCGGCGGCGCTTTCGGTCGGATGCACTGCGGTCATCAAGCCTGCATCGGAAACGCCTTTGACGGCACTTGCCCTTGGCCAACTTGCCGAAGAGGCCGGGTTTCCTAAAGGGGTGGTGAACATCGTTCCTTCCAACGATTCCGCGGAGGCAGGAAAGGTCATTTGCGAGCACCCATTGGTTAAAAAGGTCACATTCACGGGCTCGACAAATGTGGGTAAGATCTTGATGAAGCAAGCAGCATCCACATTGAAGAAATGCTCGTTTGAGTTGGGAGGCAATGCTCCTTTTATCGTTTTTGAGGATGCCAAAATTGATGATGCTGTTGCCGGCGTGATTGCTTCGAAGTTTAGAAGCAGCGGCCAGACATGTATCTGCGCCAACCGTATCTTTGTGCATGAGGACATTTACGATGAGTTTTCGGAAAGGCTTGTGAAGAAATTGAGCGAGTCCACTAAGTTGGGCCATGCTTTGGCTGAAGATACCACGCACGGACCTTTGATCCACAACAAGTCTTTGGAAAAGGTGAAAGAACACGTGCTGGATGCACAAGCTTTAGGCGCAGACTTGCTTTTTGGGGGTAAAGCCAGACCAGAGATTGGCGACTTCTACCATGACCTTACTGTCTTGGGCAATGTGACCCCTAAGATGCAGATCTTTCACGAGGAGACATTTGGCCCTGTGAGTCCTTTGATCAAGTTCTCATCTGACGAAGAGGTGATCAACTTGGCCAACGACACTGAGGTGGGCTTGGCAGGCTATTTTTACACCAGCGACATTCTGCGTGTATTCAGAGTCGCAGAGGAGTTAGATGTTGGCATGATGGGAGTGAACACTGGAGGAATTTCCGAGGCCAGTCTTCCATTTGGAGGTGTCAAAGAGTCTGGTTTCGGCAGAGAGGGTTCCAAGTTTGGCGTGGAAGACTACACTGTTGTGAAGTCGATTGTGCTTGGCGGGCTTTGAAGGATTTCAGCAAGATAGAGAAAATGGATTGTTATGAGGCTCTCCGGAGAACAATTAGAGTATTGCTGCACACTTGATTCTATATATAATATAACTAATGCAAATTCTTTTGATTGCTGTATCGTAGTGTTACTGAGACGATAATTTGATCAGAAGATAGAAATTCGTAGCATCACAAAGCTTACTTTGTTACAAAGAAAGTTCACATGCAGAAATTGACCATCGTTGATTAACTTAATGTTAAGGGACGCAGAACACTTGATTGATGACAAGTCGCAAAATGTCTCTTATTTTCTACCGTATCAAGTACTTGCGAAAATACTTCTTTAGTTACTGAATCCATTGATAGCCTCTATTTCGGACGTTTCGATCTCATATTTACACACGCGTGCTTCCTTTGATTCATAACACATCACACTTCTCCAAGTCTAGAGAAGTTACTGATCTGTGCCATGTAAATACGACGCGTCAAGCTCGTGCATTGGCGGGTGCTGTTCCCCACTTTGTGGCTGTGGGATATACGCGCCCGTGAAGGCGGGTGCCATCGTCACTTCTGAGTCAATCGCGTACGAGAGATCATCCAACGATGGCTCTGAGATTTGCATTTCGACGTCGGCAGTCTCTACGGAAGGCATGAATCCGGGACCGGCGGCAAGGGCCTGAATGGGGATCTCGCTCTGCTGTTGTAATTGTTCTTGTCCTTGCAGCACCTGCAGCTCCTGTCCTTGTTGGAGCAGTGGCACTTGTTGTTGCTGAAACTGTTGTTCGTGTTGCATCTGCTGACCCTGTAGTGGAATCATCTGATCTTGTTGGACATGCTGCTGATGTTGATGCTGCTGTTGCTCTTGCACTTGCTCTAGTTGTTGTGGCTGCGCTTGTTGGATTTGTTCTTGCTGCTTCTGTTGCTCCTTAAGCAGTTCTTGTTCTGCAAGAAGCCTTTCGGACTCGAGTTTTTCCTGGGCCTCTTTCGCTCGACGCTCAGCAGCTTGCTTGTAAATGGTAGCATCGAAATTAGGCACATCTTCCATTCTTTTGACACTCTTCGCCATAGGCAACTTTCTCACAGAGTACTTCAGATTGAGTCCGCGCGCCTCTTTCAACGCGGACGCCAACTTGACTGAAAAATTGCCGCCAACGGCTTTGGATGCACGCACCTGTTCTTCCAACTGGGTATTCAACAACGAAGTCTCGTCAGAATGGGCGTTCTGCGAAACGCTTGGTTCCTGGCTCGCGGCAACGTGCCCAAGTTTACTCTTGAGCAGTTCAACCTCTTTTCTGAGCAGCGCAGCCTTGTCGGCGGTCACGTAGGGCTTGTCGACGACTTTCTGTAATTGCGTCTCGCCCACCACAACGGCTCTTCTCGCCAAATCTAGCTCCTCTATGAGCTGTGCGGCGTAGACAGATTTATAGGTGATGGAGCGGATTCCGCCGTCAACAGTTGCATTGACAATTGAAGATGCCAACCCAAGGGGCGCCTTGGCGTCTGTGGGCTCTTTGTATTCGGTCACAGGCACAAGAGGTTTACGGAGCGACATTTTTGATCTGCGAGTAAAAGAATGCGTGAAGCCAGTGAATGTTTGTTATTTCGAGATTTTGAAATAAAAGGCTGAGGTGCAATTATAAAGATGTGTCGGCCAGAAATGAGAAGTGTTCTTCGTGCTCTTCTGGAACCTAGATGGGTATAAGCTAGTTCGTGTTTGGAAACAGCAGGGTGCAACGCGCCGATGTATTGTGCGGCGCACGACCAGCGCGACATTCTTAACTATGTGCGTTCTGTGGCGCGCATGGTGAGTTTCAAAAGATTTTAGATTTCCTCTATTTTGCAGCTACCGTGATCTACACATAATTTCCCTTTGAACTGAAGTTAAATATGGGCATTGAATCGTTTTCTTCAAAAAGACATTTTCAGAATTCTTGATGATGAAAACTCATGAATAGTCATATTTCTCATTGTCCTCTATTATAGTCCTCACTTATAGTCCTCACTTATAGTCCTCACTTATAGTTCTCTCTTAAAGTCCTCTCTTATAGTCTTCTCTTATAGTCTTCTCTTATAGTCTTCTCTTATAATCTCCCTCTTCATAAATCTCTTCCCCCTAATCCCTCATGTTGACACGCCCCCACTGAGCGACTCCTCGATTCCCTCTATGAGCCCATCAATGTCCTCCACCTTCAATCCACAACTGAGACTGATCAACCGTCTGTACTTGTTCATCTTCAGGTTGATGGCGAAGTCCCGGATCTGCCCGACAAGCATACCCGCCAACTCCACACGGCGTGCTTGAGCCCGGCTCAATTCCAAAGCGAGGGCCCATTTCTCCTGGTTATCAGAGGCAGCGGCGTTTTCAGAGTCAGTTTGCATATTCTGCTCGAGGCTCTGTTCGTTTCTCTGCACTGCACCCGCAAGCTTGTACGCGTGCCATTTTCCTATCGTAGCATGTAGCTGGGCCTCCTTGAACTTCAAGTCCTGCGTGTGTTTTTGTGTTTCTGTCGCCACCTCCGAAATGGCATCCGATAACGAATTCACGTCGGTGAATCCATTGCGGTCAAGAAGCGCCTTCACTTTTCGCGCACACTCCGACCCCTGCCGCTCCTTTTCCTGTAACGCGTTCTTTACAAGTTCCTGCTCGTTTCGAAGCCCGCCTAACTGCTCCTCGTAGGACGTCAGAAGCGAGTTCATCATACCGGAAATCATCGCCAGTACGTCGTGCATCGGAAGCGTGACCTCTTCTGGGTCACGTGTCCGAACACTCTCTACCACACGCCCGCTTTCGTCTAGCACTGGCGGATGGGGCGTGTACGCCTCGGCGGCAGTTTCACTGTCCTTCCTTTTATCCGAAATGACGCCTAAAACATTGAATTTCGGTGGTGGTGGTGGGACAAGCAGCGCCTTGGGCGTCAGCATCGCGCCGTATGACGGCTTAGCATGGTGGTCCACAAAGATATTCTCCTTATTTTCATCTGCAGTGCCAGCCTGCCGTTCCAATAGGGAGTTGAGGTCCTCCTTGCTCACGTGATCACGCAACTCATCCACATCTTCTTCCTGGATCGTGGTGCGCTGTGTGTCGGGGGTTTCTGCAAGGCGGCTGAAAGCACGGATGGGTGTGCCTAAGCCATTTGCGGGTGGTTTAGGGTCATTTGCATTAGAGTTTTCATTAGAATGTTGGTTTTGCCTCTGGCCCTGGCCCTGACTATGACCCTGACTATGACCTTGAATTTGACTCTGGCCTGGGTTTTCTGGTCCCGTGACCTGGAATCCTGGCATCTGCATGTTTCTAGACTGGCCCGGGTGGTTCTGTCCGTGCATACCCTTGTTCTGTGCATGTGCATGTGCATGTGCATGAGACGCGTTCTGGTGCTCAAAGTTGTACGCCATGAGATCTAGCTGCATGATGAGTGATTTGGTAGTATTGTTATTAAGGTCCATCAAGTCGTCCCGGGCGCCATGGCCCAAAAAGAACTTCACAAAGGAAGTGCACCCTGCACGTGCCGCGAGGTGGAGGCACGTGTCGCCGTTGACGTCCTGGTGGTCGATCACGTTTTTCATCAAGTCCACGCCGGCGCCGCTGTTGCGCGACATTGCCGTCAATTTCTTGAACATCACGTCCAAGTAGTACGAGAGGGCAGGGAGTTTCTGCGCCACCTTGGAAAACTGGCACAAGTAGTGCAACGGCGTGCGGCCGTTGATGTCGGTGTTGATGAGGCACATTTCAAGCACATCGGCGACATGCGGGAAGTTCTTCATTTCGAAGCAATTGTTGAACGAGATGCATTTGGAAAGCGGGTTCAACCCGAAGTTGTTCACCACCAACGGGTTCGCGCCTTTGGAGAGAAGCAAGTGGATCAAGTTGAGGTTACCAATCGATGCCGCCCAGTGCAACGTGGAATGCCCCTCGTCGTCAATGGCCTCGTTGAGGTTGAAGTCGGGCGGGGGGTTGTACAAGAAGTACGGGATGGGCATGTTCTCCCCGCCGAAAAAGCGCAAGAGTTGTGCCACATGCGAGTTGTCGTCGTCCGCAGACGCGTCTCTCGACGCGAGGTGTTTGCTTTTGTGGTCCGCCAGCGAGATCGACGTGTCGGAGTCTCGTGCATGTTCCTCCTGAGACCAGTTGGTCTCGTTGGTCAGGTGCGACAGCGTGGCCGCCGCGCGCTGCTGGTACATCATCTGTTGCCGCTGGATCTCCTCCATGTTCGAAGGATAGTTTCCCTTGTTAAAGGCTGTAGGGCGATGGCCCTGGTTGGGTCCTGTGGGTGGAAATGCCGGCTCCTGCATGCCGAACTGGGGGTACCCATTGGGTCGCTGGAACGGGCCTTTGTGGCCGCCCATGGCTTCCGAGACGATGAATTCCGGTCGAGGCGCGTTCTGTGCGTTTTGTGGCATTTGACTCATCGGCTGGCCTTGGGAGACCATGGCACTCTGCTGGGCAAGCATGGGTCCGTTGCCGTGGCCACTTATACTTCCATTCCCCAATTGTGCCACATTGGAATTACTTCGGGACACCGGATGAGGATATTCCTGCGTGAACACCGCCAGGGGCGGCATTTTGTCCTCATACTTGACCTTCTTGGGCGTGACCTCGTTTGGCGCGGGCTTGCGCGTGTACTTCCGCTTCAGGGGCGTGCTTTCTTTGGTGGACGACGGCGCTTTGCCCTTTCGCGGGATTTCCGTCGACGGGTCGTTCACGTCGACGTATAAAACAGGCACCATTTCAGGTGTAATGCTGTATTCCAGAGCCAACTGGCGAGCTTCCGCCAAGGGAATCCACGTTCCTTGGAACCGGCCGTATCCGCCCTGCACTTTTTCATGGAGACCTTTCTGGACCCCTCTTTCGAGAATTTTAGTTCTTTTCGCTTTTGGAAAATCACAGAGCTTCAAGATCTGCGTGGCATTGACCCAGTCGTCCTTGCATCGGCGCATGATGGGCGCGTCTCCCACAAGGCATTCGTAGACATCGGTCTGAAAGCGTTAGTACATATTTCTGAGATTGGGAGAATGAAAAGAAGAAAAAAAAGTAGCGTGAATTGGGTCCATTTTGTGAATTTTATGTACCCTTGAAGGGATAGAGGGAAGGTGAGGGAAGGTGATAGCGAGGCATGGTCAAATCCAATAGAAAGGCTGGATCTGCACTCCAAACCGGCAGATCTGAAAAAAGATTCTTTACCCTAAGAGGGCAGAAAACTTTTCTTTCTGATGTCAGGAGCACCCAATATTCATAAACACCGATTCGGAAATCTGCATCCAAGTTTCTCCAGAAAAAGAGCACTCTTTCCTATGCTCGATCTGAAAGCGAGGATACGAAACCCAGAAGGGCCTGCCGACTCCGGAGGACCCGAAGCACAAAAAAAAACATACGTTGGAGTAGGTGGCTATGTACACACTGCGGCTCTCGAAGGACATGGCGCTCTTTCTTTCCCCGGAAACAATCGACCTTGTGTTTGGAAGGTCTATATGTTGTGGACAGGCAGTGCTAGCTGGAGGGAAAGAAAAGTGATGGGAGTGCGGGCAATTTAACGGATTAGGCGATATTCGAACGCGTATATCTGCACAGTCCAGCGCTCGCACTGTGCTGTGGACACGCGCATCACACGCTCGGCCGAGATCTGGAAATTGAAGGGGGGAAGTAGTTCTGTGTTTTTTTGTGTCTTTTTTTTTTTTTTTTTGATAGATTTATTGATTAGTTAAAGGGGAAGGGAAAATTTGGAGGAGATATTGCGTATCTTTTTGTTTTATTTTAACCGAGGATGATTCTTTTTATTAAATTTTATTAACGTCAAATATTGTGTCTCTTTATTGCTTCCATTTACATTTTTTAAAAAGTGCGCGCTTTTACTCATATCCTTATAAATAAAGAGAATTAGTGGTGTGAGCGAACCTTCGCAATCATTCGTGTCAGGAACTATCTTTTTTCATGAAGATAAAATTAAGCAAGACAGGTTTACCGCCTACATAGGTGAGATCAGGTCGGAATCATGTTATGTTTCTAGGCACGACAAAGCCGGGGATTCACTGCCTACCAAGTGTCACCTTTGCCGTCTGACGGTAGAGGGTCAACATGTGCTTACTCACATTCATAATACGTGTGAAGTATCCAAAGAATGGTGGCAAGAGATTGGTTCCTCGACTACTATGAATTTTCGAGAAATGTTAGTACCAACTGACACCTCATATGAGAACTTGAAAAAGTTGAATTGGTTTGTTAAGACCGTCCGAAAGGTTTATTCTGGAAAGCGGCGTAAGTATCCTTTGATGCACTGCTTCCAGCTTTTCTGCCTAAGCAGATTTCCAAAGCATGGAAAGCGACTCATCCTTTGGGTAGTTGACACAATCAATTTCAATACATAGGTGAGGTCAGGTCGGAATCATTTTAGGTGATTCGTGAGATGGGACCTCGAAATGGGCTAGAGGTTTTATATATAGCTGTATAGTTTTTGGGCTTAGAAGGTAACTTTTGAGCTTTCCTCTAATCAATGAATCTACCAAAAAAGAAGAAAAAATCCCGAAAGCTTCTCTGAACTTTGTGTCCTGAAGTTCAATCTGAATCTAGGTGAGCTGGGTTTTGGAAGGAGTTGTATAAGGAGGGCCAAGAGACGTGATTTATCAGCCATTGATGGTTCAGTTTGGGGTCTTATGCTCACAGGCACGACAAGCCCGGGGATAATTCGCTCATAAACGTCACTTCTGGCTTCTGCTGGTAGAGAGTTTATATGTTCTTAGTTACATTTTAATTTGTGCGAACAAGGGCGGCAAGAAATCCATCCATTGGGTAGTTGAATAATTCAATTTCAACACAATGTTGAGGTCAGGTCGAAAGCATTGTAGGTGTGCTGAACAGTTTTTGAGCTCCTCTTTATTTAATGTATCTTTTTAAACAAAAGATTTGTGGTTTCGACTCCTCCTCATTTCTTGATCCTCTTTAGGAACGTTTGTTACGTCCATTCGAGCATCTTGCGACTTCCTTGCCTGAGTTGACGTCGCTTTCTACAACATGGGTTTCATTATAGGTTTTTCTATATAAACTTCCGGTTTTTGAAGATACTTGGTGTACTCTATCGGCTCCCTGTAATTTGATGCTGTTTACTAATAAAAAAAAGTCTTTCTAGTTAGCTGCAAGTCTCTTTCCACACCCGGCATACAAAGTAAGAGGGCACCACCGCGAACAGACATCCTAAAAGCGGGTCGATCGATCCAAAACCCACAAAATTGGCTCTTGGCATCACAAATCAAGTGAATCTCTCTGAAATATATTCTTCATACTCAAACTTAGAATTTGAGGAATCGGGCTCGCACTTTTTCGTAGCTGCAAAAAAAGGACCTCACCTACTGAGTCACTTGACAACGAGAATCTTTAACAATTATAAAGAGACAGTTCATCAAGATAGAATGTCCAGAGTTGACCCATCCTTTTGTGCATTTATATCTCTCCAAAGTTGTGGTAAAAACTGAATTTAAGTTGTGATCTTAAAACTATTGTTCTCTCGCACTGATGTCGTTTCAGTGCGGTCGCGTGCCTGCAACGAGATAAGAGTACACAAAAAAGTTACTTATTTTTGACTCCTCGAGAGTGACTGCGATTAACCAAGATTGGAAAATTCAAAATACACACAAATAATTATGAAATCACATTGCCAAATTTCGAACCCCTCTCTCCTTCTGGATGATTCCCAGAAGTCCTTCTCCTTACACAGGCACCGATGTTTTGCACCCTCGAGATAAGGCTGCGGCCCTGCACACGACGCGTCGCCTGTGCTTATTTCCTGCAGATATATCCGAATCTTGTTTATCTCGTCCTGGTATGTAGGCTCCGATCTGCAGCGATCGCGAATTCACATCGTAAGATTTCTTGGAGAAACCCCTTCAAAATACCCGCCCACACCCCAGACTCCTTTGAATCAGGACGAAATCCACCAGGGGATACGCCAAAAACACAGAAACTTACGGGTTCGGGCGAATATTCGTAAAATAACGCAAAAAGAGATCAAAACACACCCCCTCGTATTACCCCGCCCCATATAATTGCAAAAAGCATCTTACCCCCTCGCACACCTCCCTTTTTACTGCCTCATCTCCTCTCTCATTCTTTCCCCAAAATCATATACCTTAATTCTCCCCCTATACTCATTCTCCCCCTATACCCATCATCATGTCTGCAATCGAAGACGAAACCTTCGATGAGTCTGCGCATCTTCTCTCCAGCAGACGTCAATCCATTTTGGACATGCCGCTCGGGCTGTTTCGGGGACCAAACTCGCTCCACAACTTTGCATCCTCCTTCACGCGGGCGCAGCTGTTTGCCGCCCAGAAGTTGGACACGGACCTCCACAAAAAGCGGTCCTTCTTTGCCGCCGAGACCCACGCCTCCCCTGGCGACGAGCTCTTCGATCCCGATCTCATGGTAGCGCTGTCGACGGGCGAGAGACTTAGTGTTCTCAGACAAAATGCTCCCCAGAGTTACTCCCAGAACAACGAGGTCTTCTATCAGGATGAGATCGCCAACATTCTCCAGTCCAAGTCTCGGAGAACTTCTACGGCCACAAATGCATTGGGCTCAAACGTGGGCACAAACGCGATCCCAATCCCGGGGCGCCGTATGTACCCCGCCCCCTCCTTCTCACTGATCCGCCTGGCAATATCCGTCGCCTCCACAGCTCTGTTTTTCGCTTTGAAACGCGTGGAAGACCGCGACGGCAACCTCGTCACGGTAATCGCGGGCCAGAGTACCGCGCCGCAGACGATCTTGAACTCCGTGAATGTCTTGATTGGGGTGGGCCTTTTGGCGTTGCCTGTAGGCTTACTTAAAGGAGGTTGGGTTCTTGGAGTGCCCCTTTTGATAGGCTGCTGCTTGACCACATGCTGGAGCGCCACGCTTTTGTCCAAGGCCTTGGACACTGACCGCACGATGATGACGTATGCGGATTTGGGGTATGCATCGTACGGAAAGACGGCAAAATTGCTCATTTCAATCATCTTCTCCGTGGACTTGTTGGCGCTGGGAGTGTCGTTGGTGCTCTTGTTCAGCGACTCCTTGTTTGCATTGATGGGCGACGACACTGACTGGACGAAGCTGCGGTTCAAGCTCTTGGCATTCTTGGTGTTGACGCCGTTCACGTTCTTGCCCTTACCATTGCTCCTGATCTTCTCTTTGTTTGGCATCTTGGCAACGGTCTCCATCACCGTGCTCGTTTTCTGCTGTGGCCTCTTGAAATCGACGTCTCCAGGATCGCTTTTGCAAATGATGCCCACGAACCTCTGGCCGCTGTCGGTGCCGGAATTGTTTATCGGGCTCGGTATCTTGATGGCTCCATTCGGTGGACATGCCATCTTCCCAAACTTGAAGTCCGACATGAGTCATCCGGAAAAGTTCACACGCACTCTTTTCACCACTTACACAATCACATTAATCACCGACTGCTCGATGGCGGTGATTGGGTTCCTCATGTACGGCGCATTATGCAAGAACGAGGTAACCAGCACCTTGCTCGAAACCGCGGGCTATCCCTCGTGGGTATATCCCTTGATCAGTGGTCTCATTTGCATTGTTCCCTTGGCGAAAACCCCACTCAATGCAAAGCCCATCATCTCTACGGCGGACGCTCTTTTCTCGCTTGATGCTATTGTAGAAAGCGACGATCTCTTCCGGAAATCTTGTAAAGACTTGTGCCGGTTCTTCGTTCGAGTCGGCGTGAACGCGTTGTTTGTGGGCTTTGCCGTCTTGTTCCCTGAGTTCGATAAAATCATCGGTGTCTTTGGCTCGTCTATCTGCTTCATCGTCTGCATTATCTTACCATGCTTGTTCTACCTCAAACTCTGCAAGCATCAAATCAAGGCATTCGAGAGATTTTGCATCAGCTCGGTAGTATTCGTTTCGATCGCCTTAGCAATAATCTGCACCTACACTACCATCGCTTATTAACCCTTGCAATCAGAACGAGTCATTTTTAAAATGTATTTATGAAACATTTAGTGGGATGAAAAAAATATATATATATTTACAGTGAATTGCTCGCGTAGGTTATTGTTGTGGAGCCCTCAAAAATTCAATGAAGGCACGTGCTATACTTAACATCAAGGGCTCGAGTAGAGCGCTGTCGATGACAAAGTCATAGTATAACTTCAAAAATGTTTGATTCCTGGAAGCAGCGGCTTTCTGGACTTCGTTAGATGCAGTGAAAATTGTCTCAAAGAGCTTTTTGAACTTAACGTTTTGAGAGTTGAAGTTGTCTTTCATGGAAAACTTCAAGAGCAACTTAGAAACCTTGGCAAACCGGTCTCTCTTGAAACTCACGTTGAATATTATTCTGTCCCGATGTATTTTCTTAGGGGCATTGGGGAGCGTACTGTTGAGATTGAAAACAAACTGGAAGAGATTCAAGCTGATGAGTTTGGGCTCAAATTGGAGCCTGGATAAGTTATTCTGTAACACGTGTTCTTCCGCTGGTTTCACCCCTTGCTGCACAGCATCAATGGTCTTGAAAATAACAGCAGCTTCCTTAAGGTATTTAAAACAACCTAGTAAGGCACCAGCAGACTGGTCGAGCTCACGATTGAGTAAGCGCACCAATGTCTCCACATTGCTATTCTCGCCGGCACTTGTACGCAACGAGAATGACAGCGTCTCATCGCTCTGCACGTGAAAGAGAAATGGCTTATAGTACAGATCGATTTCAAAAGGGAGCACATCACAGGAGCTGCTTGTTACCATCATTTCTGTACCCTTTACCTGCTCGAAGATCTTGAGAAGCAGGTTCATTCTCGCGAGACGATCTAAAACATGGCCTAACATGGTGCGTGTACTCAAATTACGGTCGTCAGAGTTGAGTTTTTGAGAGAGGTCGACAGTCGAGGCGATGGAAAACTGGCCTTGATCTATGTCAACCTCTACGCCAAGCGTCTGCAAGGTATTGGCATCGTTTTCTGACCGGTCTCGAAGAGGTCCGAAAATGGTCGTATGCAAGTTGTTTGATTTTCCCTCAGAGGAGAACAGACATACCAAGAAGAGAGTCGAGGAAGATGCCCCAATGGGTAAAAGGTTTCCGGAATTATGCAATGCCAAAACCGTGCGGGACGCGGAATAGCTGTGTGGGGAAGATAGTTTGAGCTTTTCGAGCACCTTTTCGTCCTCGAGCTTCAAGAAGCCGATATTCTTACTCTGTAGTTCCTCTACAATTAAGTGGTGGATAATGATGTTAGAGCTTGCCCGAGACAACGCCTTTAAGAAACTGTGGTCCATTTCCTCGCCATGCTCGAGCTCAAGGCTCTGCACCCATTGGATCACCCACTCACCCTTGACAGACTTGAGCCGTGCCACCCACCAGCACGTCTTGGACGACAGACCGCTGATCATATTGATCAAAAACCACGACGATGGCCAGGCACGATTGCGGAAAAAGTTGATTTTATTGTGGGTACTCGGCGCCTCGTCCGCCGTGAGGCTTGCCAACTTGGCCGTCTCGAGCTCGGAAAACTTGATAATTTCGTTCGCAACCCAGCCCATGGTCACGAGCCGCATTTTGATTGTTTTGCTCAAGTTATCGGAGCGCAACTGCACCAAGTGCGCTACAACGGTAGCCACCATGTCTGTTTCGCTGATGAAAGACTTGTTGGCCAAAGCTGCCGGCTTACTATTGATCTTAGTCTGCATTGCGGTCTCGATCGGCAGCGGGTTCATGAAATAGAAGTGGCCCGTCAACGGATTGATGGCAAACACAGTGCTCTTCCTGGGTGTGAGCTTGATTAATAGTTGGTGTGGGTTGATGAATGATGCAGCGTCTGCGGAAACGGCGTGGATGTACGACTCGTGCACCTTGCGGATGAGAATCTCCGAGTGCTTGTTGATGATGAGACTCAAAACGAAGTCGATGTTGAGCTCCTGGGTGTCGCCACCGTCGCCCTGGCCGCTGGTGCCAATACTTTCGATACCATGGTCGTGATCGTACATGCCGTTCTTGAACCAGCGGAGACTCAAGTTGTAGTTTCTGTCGACACCGATCTCGATAAACAGGCGCCAACTGCGCAGGAGGTAGTGGTTTGCCCAGTAGTTTACTAGGACAAGAAACGTGCCGCTACGGTGCTGGATATTGCCGCGCCACTTACTGTTGATCGCGAGGTCACGCAACTGCCGTGAGATCAAGTGGAGCTTGAACGCCGTGGTATACTTGTGGAGCACGTCGTAAAGCCCCGCGAGCGACAGCTTCAAGAGCACCTGGTTGACGACGGTCTCCAATTTCTCACGCGACAGCTTCGGGAGCGCGGTGACCACGCGGTGGTCGCTGTGCGTGGTGAGCGAGCTGTCCTGGTTGACACCAAAGAGAAACACAAGGTCAATGAAAAAGAAGGGCAGCTTGTAGTACTCGTCCGCGGACGCGACCATGAGGTCGTTGGCCACGGTTATGGACACACGAAACTCGTGGGGAACCGTGAAGATGACGCGGCCGTCCTTGACCTTGTAATTCTTGCGGAACCGCGCGGGCATGTCGTCGATGAGCGCCATGCGCGCGGTCAACGCCAAGTTCAAGTCGTGCAAGACCTGGAGAATGCGCTCTGCCGACACGCGCGGCCGCTCGATGTAGTCGTACGACGGGAGCTGCGGGCGGCCCTTCACCAAGACCTCCATGGCGGTGAGAATGTCCGATTCAGGGAGCTGGGCGCCGGAGAAGTGGTTGAGTTCGCTGAGCCCGAACGCCAAGTTGTCGAAGCACGCGTCCTGGGTGCGGAGCCACTGGAGCAAGTCGATGAGTCGAGACACATCTTTCGACCGCTGCGCCCATTTCACCAAGGCGTACAACTTGACGAACTCCTGTCGGAGATTGACAATGACAGTAAGCAATTTCCGTTTGCGCACGGCGTCCGGCTCGGAGGTGCGTGTTTGCGCCAACAGCTCGATCTGCCGGCTGAGCTGCTTGTATGCCTCTTGCGTGTGAAACCGGAGGATGTTGGAGAGAGGGAGGATGTTGTTGGTCACGTGCGCAAGCGTCGGCGCCTGTTTCAGGGTCCCGCTGCCATTGTGGGTGTTGGGCAAGGCAGGTAGGCTTGTTTTTGTGGACATGACAAGGGATATGGGTATTTATGAGTAGTGATTGTATTTTGAGTACTAGGGGGGTAATCGAGGGTCTTTGTGTGGCCTTTTGATAATGCAAGGTGTCCGTCTAGTTACTGGCGGCTAGGACCTATGCAAACCACAAAAGAGCGTGTGTAAATCCTCGACTTTTCTCGTAACTTCTTCGGGAAAGAAAAATAAATATATCCGTTGGATTTCGACAAGAAAATTGCCAGAAGAGAAGTGTAATTCCCCGGCGTGTCGCAAAAAGAAAAGGGTGTTCTGAACGTTTAATGGGCCAGTCTCGATTCACACTAAGAAAAACCGCTCTGTCTCACTTGAGTTCTCACTCCATTATGTAGGAACATAGTGAGACATTAGTGGGTGCGAGCGTGGGTGCAATTTATGAATAGGGCTGTGAAATCGAATTTATATTTTCGAGTTTTATATGTGAGGAAACTTGGCTTTTTTTTCTTTTTTTTTCTTCGATAAACCCTTTGATTAAAGGGGAACTTAAAGGGTATCCTCTGAGCCCAAAAACTGTACAGCTATACATAAAACCTCTAACCCATTTTGAGGTCCCATCTCACGAATCAAGTACTTGTAGTTGTATATTCTCTCTGTCTTTTCCTCTTATTCTTTTTTCCTCTGTGTTTTTCTCTGTCTTTTACTCTATCTTTCTCAGTCTTTTTCTCAGTCTATTCCTACTTTGGGGTTATAAATCCAGAGGACCCATATTACATATGTCATGACTATGATTGCGGACAGAAGAGGACAAGTAATTAGTAGTCAGCCTCTATTATCTTGAATATTCGGACACAAAGACATGCGAGAAATCTTTTGGTGTAAATTTCGCTCACGATAGTCCGGTAACAACTAATTTTTAAATATATGCTCACGTGGCCAGTGAACATAGGTGGCTGGGTGGACACCTCACGTAACGAATTGCAATTTCTCAAAAAGCATTATTATTGCCATTTAATGACAACTTATTTCAAGATCTTTGGGAACAAAAGGTCGTTACTTTCAAGCGATCAGAAATCCAGGGCGTTCACAAAACTTCTGTGGTATAGAAGTAGACTACATGTCTTGGAAAATCACACCCTTGGGAGCTACCCAAGAATGCAATAACGGCGAGCATGCGCAACATTCCGTACACTTCGGGTGGTTCTCTATCAGACAACTTGACTGAGTATGTAGTTCTAAAACTTTGCAAAACTGAGACAGATTCTTAAACTTCTCGAAGTTGCAAAATAAGTTTCATTTGAAAAGTCTGGCGGCATTAATTGCTATATATATATATAACACTAAATCATGATTACATGACCGAAGAGTCTCCCATCTGCAGCCGAAACAGGCTCGAAGAATGGAAGGGATGAAAGAAAATATAAGCCTGGGGCTATTAAATTAAGAGCAAAAACCGAAAAGCAAAAAGCAAAAACACGAAACATCAACAAAAGGACAGCTTACCCTGGGACAAGCCGTCACAGCGTCTCTCTTGTGTATTGTACATGGTGGTCCGTGCCACGTGACTTGGCTCGCCCCATCAGCTATAGAAGCTGCTGGGAACACACGCCTTGATCCACGCGAACTTGTCCGAGGCGAGCACCTCTTCCACGGTCGGCCGCTTCTCCTTCCTCACCAATAACGCGTCCACAAGGCTTTGTAAGTCCAGGATAATCTTTTTAGACTCGGCGTCCACGGCATTGTCTAGTTGCAAGGCTGGCGCGCGGTACCAGCCCCAGTCGATCATGGCGATACGATGTGCAGGGCTGTGCTTGCTCCTGCGCCGCCTGAGCACTGAAGGCGAGATGCCCGCCAGTTGCATGAGTTCGGGAGGCGGCATGTCGAAGGGAAGCCTGTTCTCCACAATGCTATACACAAGCACGCCGATGGCCCACGCGTCCAAAAGCTTGCCGCTGTACTGGAGGCCCATGAGAAGCTCGGGGCTGACGTAATCCTGGGACCCGCATTTGGTGGTAAGAAGCTGGTCGTCCAGCGAAAGTCTCTTTGAAAGCCCAAAATCTGTGATTGTCGAAAGGGGCTGCGATGCGAGTCTGGGATCCTCGAGGAGCGTGTCGCCGTTGAAGTCCTCATTGAGGAGCACGTTTTCAAGCTTGATGTCCCGATGGATGATGCGCCGTCTGTGCATGTGGTCCATGGCCACCACCAACTCGGCGACGATGCGTGCCGCTAGCCGCCAGAAGGGAAGCGCGTGACTCATGGAGACGTAGTTCGACGAGAGCCAGTTGAACAAGTTGCCGCCGCGGAAAAAGTCGAGGAAAAAGTACTGAGGGGTCTCGGCCACCTTCGCAAGGTCGTCGCCCGACGCCGAGAGCTCGGGGAGCTCGGGGGTGACGCCCAGCTCGAACGACTTTTGGATCTGGGCATGCGATATGGACGGAGTCACGTTGTAGTCCAAAAGCGTGACGATACATGGATGACGCAAGTGGGCAAGGATGCCGAGCTCGCGGATGATGAACAGGCGGAAGTTCGAGAGCGTCGTGCACCCGTCCTTGGGGAACAGAATGATCTTGACCGCCACCATCAGGTGCACGTCGGCCGTGTCACGTGCCCGCACCACGGTGCTGAACGCACCCGTGCCGACAACGTCCTCACACATGTACTTTTTGTTGATTGAAGGCGCCAGCAAAACACGCCCCTTAAAAGAAGGCAGGTCCGACTCCAACGGGGGCAGCGGCATGGCGACGTCCGTGTCCGGCACGGAAAAACCAACGGGATTCGAGATGTGCCGCGTCTTCAGCAGGCTGGTCAGCGCAGGAGATCCATGCGTCTCGGGACCAAACGCAGACACGATACGGGAGCGGGCCAGGCCCGGCGAGCCCGTGTTGCGTTTACGGATCTCGAGTTTGAGTGGCAGGCGTGCAGGGAAGGTGTCCAGAGGCAAGATCGGGGTGGGGAGTTGGGTGATGGCGTGGAAGTTCAGTTTCGGGCTGAGTTCAGTGTCATGATAAAGAAACGCGTCGCCGAGCGAACTGCTATCTGAAGACCGGGGCACCTCGATGCACAAGTCCCGCAGGTGCATGGGTGATCTTCGGGGCAGGCCACACAGGTGGTTTTGTGGCGCCTCGTCTACGATGAACGGCACGTACTCGTCTTCAGGCGTGCCGCTCTTGGATACGACGCCTAGACTGGTCATTTGCGAAAAGTTAGGGGAGAATGTGGGGTGTGTGTTTGCGGGAGTAGCGGGAAAATTGGCCCTAGAGTAGCAGTTTAGATAGTGCTAGACGTGACTAAGAAGGTGGCAAAAGACACAGTAGTCGGAGATGAATTTTGCTCTCGTTCACTTCAGACTCCACACAAGCGAAAAGATTTGTTCAATGATCTTTCTTTAGTAATAAATAATGGTGTTTTGTCGGAAACTCCGCTTGGAACTCTGTCTGTAACTCAGTACTCAAAAGCGCTCAACGCCAGAAGACAGAGTTGGGTGAAGAACAACAGATTGGAAAAAAACACAGATTCGAGGGCAAAGAAAGTGTCTCTCTCGCTCACACGACACGGAACAGGCAACAACCAGATCGACAGACACAGGGTATTGCCGAAATAAAAAGACTCAATGGCGCGAGAGAGGGCGTTTTGAGGTTGTGCACTTTCGCCGGGCAAGAGCGGTGGGCGACTGGCTGGTCATTATCGTCGCGCGAGACGCAAGGCGGAAACCGCAAGTGGCTTGTGTACAGAACGCGCTCGTCTTTGCTTTCACAGACAAACCTTAAATATCAGTTTTACAGGGAAGTTTTGGAATGAAAGCTCTCGTTTGATCCTTGATCTCATCTTGGAATATATTCAAATCAGTCTCGGTTCTTTCTGTTTCTCATTCCTGAAATGTTACCCCATTTTCGGGGCTCTTTCTTTGAAATGGCCATTTAGTTTAGTCAACGCGCATGAAAAGATCGCCTGCATGTTAACACTCGGGCCTGCACACACGGCAAGCACCGAGAGCCTTGTCGTGAGGAAACAATTGCAGTTCTAGAGCGATGGCACTGAAACTCGTCGACAGTACGTGTCATGGAAATCTCATTTCAAGTAATTGAAGCGCAAATTAATCTGTTCAACACGTACAAACCTTTGTTTCCTTTATCTTTCTCCATGAAGAAAAGCATCTCACTTGACTCTCCCCTGCAGGTGTATGAGTTGCCGCATGACCACCAGATAAGGCTATCCCGGCCCAGTATCGTCTGGGCATTCACAGATAACTGAACATTCTTTTCGTTTGATATCACGAGATCACGCACTACGTACAAGAATAGACTGAATGTATCGCTGTGGTGTCCACGCGACGTTGTTATTGGGTGGCGCGTCTCAGTTAGTCCGAATATCTATCATCGCGACTGTATATAACAGTGAAGTTGAGATGGCGGCTCCGGTTGGTTACCCCGTCATTCGTCTGCCGCGTTGAATTTGGCCTCATGATGGCGAGACGGTTTCTATAAAGATATCACTTCTCATATGTAAAGTAGTAGATAAACATGGTGATTACACTAACTGGAATAAGAGGTCAATCATTGAGAGGTTTTCCTATGAGCTCTTCTCTTTTGTTCTTCTTCGTATTCAACAAAATTCCGTTCAACGGAATTCCGTTTTTCTCTCACAATCCCACTCAGACGGCCTTCACTTTCTACCAGCCATGTCAGGAAGGCTCAAGATAACAGGGCTGATTATTCTTCCGGTCGGGGTTTAACAAAATGTCAGCGGTATATATGCTCTTCTGATCATTCAAGTTTTCAAGCTCTCAATTCATATGATATCAGAGCTGCAATTTTTGTTTGGAGATTCCTGATTCTCGCCAGGAACGTAATACATCTCGCAAGTCTCTTTCCGATGATTGACTGGGACGCCCTATCACACGCCCGACCTGTGTGTGACTTTAGCAGATTGTGTATAGAAGACAGAACTGACTCGAGAGTACATGAAAGCACTACATAGAACGCAACATGAAAGAATAAGCGGAACTTTCAGTTGTCACATTAGACGAGCAAGAAAAATATGCCCCGGACCACCTTGTGATTACGTCGGAATGGCGGCGTACTTAGTCGGCGAAGAGCTCAGAGGCGATTAGAAAGAAAGAAAAAAAGGTGAGTACTACAAATTCTATTAATTTGAGGATGTTTTTTACTCTCTTCTTTTAGTGATAATTTGGCTTCCAGGCGGTAATTCAGCGAAAAGGTAAATGATTTTAAGGTTTTGATCATCAAGGCAAAAGGTGGGGAGAGGCATGGTATTTACTTTTGACTGAAGGTTGTATTCCAATTCTTGATAAAGTAAAATTTCAAATTGACTACATTATAGATCAAAGATCAAGCCCAATTGCTTGAAGTAGCATGACTAACCTTAACTGAAAAGATATTTACCCTGAAGGCGCATGTGCATGTACACGAGTGAACTGTGAGTATGCTTGTACAAGTTGTGGAGAAGTATGTCAGCATCCATCACTGGACTGTGAACACGAGACACATCTCAATCAATCTGCAACGTCTAAATCCTTCGAAATGATTGCTTGTCCATAATCTCATTATGTCAGTACTACCAAAGTAGGCACGTGCTCATCCATACTCTCAATATTAAGAGTCAAAATACCGTTCTGAATTCGAAATCGTCAATTAAATTAAATATCCTACGGTAAGCCTTCACTCTCACAAAAAGCCCTCGAGCACGCGGTGGGCCTTCTCGAGCCGCTCAATCCCGATCTCGTACCGGTTCTTGTCCATGACCATGTCCAGGGTCAACCTGCTCAACAGATCTATCACCTTCTCGATGAGCTGCTTTTCCTGCACGGGTAAGTTCAATTGCTGGAACTCCTCGCCAATCACCGTGCCGTTCATGCTTTCAAGCAAATGCACAAGTGTGTCGTAGGAGAATGGTTTGAGCGGGGTTCCAGATTCGGCAGAGTCGCGGTGCTTCATGCGGCGAGACTTATGTTTGCTTCCCCTCAGGTGGGGGCGCCTCGTGTGGTCCTTGACGGATTTCGCCCGGGCCAACTTCGAAACGACCACGGGCTCCTCGATGTCATAAAACCCATCGTCGTCGACAGGCAAGAGGCGTTCTCTCTGCAGGGTGAGATGCTTTTCCGTTTCGAGAAATGACGTTCCCTGTTCTGGCAGAGCAAACCCTGCTGACGAAGGCGGAGATGCAGCAAGCACGTGGCGGGGTATTTGCCCCGCACTTCCGTGTGTATGTCCACTTCCCTGTGTGTGTCCACTTGCAGAAATATGTCCACTTGCAGGAACATGTGCATTGGCACTTTTCACGTGATGTGTGGTCGCCATAGAATTGTCCAAGGAGTTATCGGTCGAGTGGTCAATGGCATTGTCTACGTCCTCTGGAATCGTCGATGCCCTATTTGCAGACAGCATGCGCGGGGCATCGTTGACGGACCTGTACTTGGAACTCACAGAAGGGTTCAGCCGCGTCCAGCTCTGGGCACTGGCCACGCTCCCTTGCTTCTGCATGTCGTGTTTTCCCGTGTTCAGACGCAGGGGCGTCTCCGGGAGCAGTTGGGATGGCGCCATCCTCGTGTCACGTGCACTCAGCGGGGAGGCCACGTACTGAGGAATCACTTCAGAATCCTGCGAAACACGCGTCTTTTGCTGTTTCAGCGGGGTTTCGGGATCAAAAGGAAGTTCAGGTAACGTCTTCTCGGCCGTCTCGTTGCCAGAAGAATCTGCAGGTAACGTGATGGCCGAGATCTGGTCGGAGGAGTCGTTTGCAGAGTCTGCCTCCGCATCGCTCGGCTCAAAGGATAAATCCTCTTTCGTGGTAAGTTGCGCAAGTGTGTCAGAAACTTGTCGTGCCCTGTCCATGTTTTTCGCGTTGGGTCTTCTTGGGACCTTGGGCAAGACCAACGGCGGCTCATTGTCGCCGAAAAGCGACGCGTCGTCTGCAGTCTGGAAACTAGACGTGCTATTGATGGTGGAACGAGACAATGTGCGGTCGATCTCGGACCGCACGTCGTCGCCCGGATAGTTCGTGAGGTCCGAGGCTGTGGTCATGAGCTTGTCCAAATCATCCTTGATGTTCAACGAGAACCGGTGGCGGTGTACAGGAATTCCGGCTTTAATCAAGGCCAGGGGGGTGATGGTGGCACTCACGGGGCGTCTTCTCAGTCTGGGCGGAATCACCTCGTCAATGGACGTCTCGACGGTGACTTCCGGGGGAGATCTCGGGTTGGCGGAGCTTTTGACGGTGTTGAGGCGGCCCATAAGAACCGTGGATGCAGAGAACTCGGAGGACTCGTCATCCGCGCGTTCGGACTCTTTCAAGGAGACTTCTGGAGAAAGTTCGGGCATGGGCCCATGCTCCTTCATATATGGAACGTTTTTCCTGATTTCAGTCACTGTTTTGAGCTCAATTTCTTCTTTGGTTTCAGTTACTCCTTTGGTTTTAGTGTCTTTTTGAAGTTCAGTCTCTTGTTCGGTTCCAGTCTCTTGTTCGGTTCCAGTCTCTTTTTTGAGTTCAGGCTCCTTTTTATCTTCAGAATCTAATGTAGTAGGTTCCTCTTTGTGATAATGTGTGTCTACTTTAGGCAGATTTCCAACATCTAACACCTCAGCCGCATCTGTCTCTGGGATGGCCATCTGTTGTTCCACTCTGGGCAGTTTGTTCTGCACATATGTGTGTTTCACCGACCCGGAATTACGTCTCTGGTCATCTCCTACAGGAAGCTCCACGGCCCTTCCGATTTCCGATGGGCTGTATGATTCTGCAGAAAGCATCGAAGCTGTCGAATGGTGAGGACTGTCCTGGCGTAATTTCACCGGCTCGGAAAGCCAGCTGAGCGTGTCTCTATACTTATTGGGAGTGGGGGTGGTTTCTTTGGGGGCGGTGTTCATGATAAATTGTTTGGTATAAAAAGTTGTGTTGTGGAAACAACTCCTATGTATGAAAGGAGAGAATAAGAGTTGCTCTGGTGTTCAATTGAGTTTAGATGGAAGATTCCGGGTGTGGGCTTTCGCGTAATACGACAGGATACGATGTCCTATTTCGTTAGTATAGGTCGCGCGTGTTTTGGAACCTGCCTAATCCGGAAATGTAATTGGCAAGACACCCTCGGAAATCTCCTCGGGCGCACGTGATCTACTATGGAGTCGTTTCGGATGTCCTTTGTGTGAAAGATCTTCGATTCAGCCCCGTTTCATGACATGCTGCAGATGGTATTCTAGATTTTCCAGAAGTCCGCTCACTTACGAAACGCTCTCCTCACGCTGCCAGGATTTCCATTTGCAAAAAACACACACAAATAGTGACCTTAAGGACTATATTCATGCGAATAGAAAGTTGCAGGGTATAAATCGAAAACTAGAGCCAAGATTCAAGCAAGCAAACTCTGTGTTAGATCTTGGCCTTTCTCTCAATGTATCAACCTCAAAACTAGAGCAGGAGCTCTGGTGGTTTGTGCGCAAGCACTGGCCCCAGATCATTGAATCTGATGATTTAGTAAAATATTACGTTTCCTCCAACAAAAACGGTGACATAAGCAATCTGTTTAGGTTGGTCAAAGCGAATTTTGAGTACAAACTCAACCTGCAGAAACGCATAGAAACTGGTCCAATCACGCTACTAACCCATGTACTCTTGGGAAAAAATGACTTTCATGGTTGCTTCAAATTAGTTGACGAGACCGTCAATAGCAAGCGATTCCTCGACCATGAAAACAAAAGATTCTTGAAAGGAATCGCAAAATACACCATCGGCTCTGTTGTTGCTGCATGCTTGGGGACAACTTCGTATACCGCTCTCAACTATTTAGGTGTACTTGGTAGTGCCGGTTTCCATAGCAATATCTTCGACACTTGGCCCATAATTCCTTTGAGTGCCTTTATTGGTCTCTGCACTTCTCTTAGTTTAAAACGGCTCAAAATGGCACATCCTCCGCGAATTCTGTGGAGACCACATACGAGCCTTATACATCGCATCGTACATTCAAAAGAGGCGTTATTGGTAAACAAGATTGTGACCTATTTCGAAGAGTACAAAGAGGTAAATGTTAAAAACTTCCATATTTCAGAGGTACGGCTGGTCTCTAGAATAAATGTGTTTGACCAAACCGACTACGAGCTCCATATTCCTGAAGTGTCTGAAACAGAGGATTCTGGAAACAAGAGTTGCGAGACCGACTCATTGACTCGCTATTTCCGCTCGCAGTTGTACTTGCGAAAAATGGTGTGGAACGTCTTGAGAGAGGAAAGTATGTTCTTGGATTTCTGGATTAGCCATGGCGATTCGTATGAGTGGGTTGAGCCTGATCAGGACCCTGCAGAGATTTCTACTTTAGTGAGTTTGAAAGAAAACGTGCAGGTGGGTACGGGGCTTATACAGTCACGTGAAATGGAGTGAACGTGTGAATGTACCTTTTTCTTTGATAATTGATACAATGTTGTGCGAGTAAAATAATTGAATCCTGATCAGCCCAAATAACACAACTTACGCGTGACTCTAGCTTGATGCAAACAGCCAAGCACCTTGGCTTAGGATAGGTCATTTTGATTTTCTGATCTTTCATAGGATCTATCTCGTTGCCTCTTCACGTGATTTCGGATCCGACGGCTGAAAATCTAGGTGATATGCACATTTGTGGTCCCTGGCTAAGAAAATGTGGCGATGGATTTGGTTTCAAGCTTGAAGTTAGATTTTTAGGCAGATTTGAAGTTCAGATTGCAAAAACATAGGTAGCCGCTTTGCCTACCAGTATGCCAAACTTTTATAAAGATATGAAAGCGCCACAAAAATTCTAAAGTAGGCCCTTGAACCCTATTCACTCTATGTTCAGAAAGGTCTGGGTAAAAAGATTTTAAAATAAAAGATTTCAAAAGGTTTGAAGCAATCCTTCTGCTTATTTTAATTAAAGACACTCTCGAGCCATATGGCCAAATTATGTGGAATAAAAGGACTATTGAAACCTTTGGAACTATTGAAACTTGTACAACTAACAAAACTATTAGAACTATTTGCTTCAAGGCCTTACTAAAACCTTCCCAGTACTACCAACGTATCATCCTCAACCCTACTCCTCGCCCCGTACATAAGGAATCAGTCTCTCCAAAGTAAAAAGCACGTACCAAGTTTCGCCGGCCTGTTTCTCGAAAAGAAGCGATGCGCCAAGTGGAACGTCAGTCAAGCCGGCAAAGTGGCTCCGCAATCTTTCAAGTATCTTATTTGCGCTTCGCCACTGCAAAATAAATTCCCTAGGTCCCGAGTCTGGGTCCGGCACACCCTCGGAAGACAAAAAGTGATACAACGACACTTTGAGACTGATGAGGCGGAGGATGGCCTGGTAGTGGGGAAGTGGAGACGAGCAGAAACCGAGAAGCTCAGAGGCATTACCCATTTCGGTAAAGAGCCACTTGATATAGTAGAATTTTGTTTGAACTTGGTGGAGTTTGTAGTCTCGGGCGCTTTTGGAGAGTCGAGCGAGTTGTGAGTGTTGAAAGTTCTCGAAGGTGTGGAACCTGTGGTAGATCTGGCTGCCCTGAGATTCACTGCCGTTTCGACGGGGAGGCTTCGAATCAGAGGTTTGTGAGGCCTGAAAAGCATGAGAGGCTTGGGAATCAAAGGATTCCTGAGCATTACAAGAACACGTTGGGTTGTCAGATTTCTGGGTTTCTTGGAGCTTCTTAGGGTTTGGCGTATTCTGGAATCCACGTATCTCATGCGGTCGAAGAAGGATCTCGATTAGCTTGATCTCACCTTCAAGCTCAAAACTAATGCGGTCAAAACCGGTACAGTCAAATTGTAACCCTTTTAGAAAATACTGCAAAGTCAGGCGAAGCTGGGCCAACTGTGTCTCAATTTCCCAGAGCAGCCCGGACGAAAAGACTGTGGGGTTCTTTTTGGAGGCAATCTCAAACTTTTCTTCAGGTACATTAGGTTCCTTCGCTGCAAATCCCTTTGTTGACCTCTTTGTCGGATTTGGTGGGTGTGCTAATACGTCCCCTGATCCTATGCCTCTTCCTTTATTAAATACCTTCTCCTGCTCATTCATGGACTCTTTTCCACTATCCAGCTTCTTTCCCACCTCTGAACTTTCCCTGATAGGTCTCCTGAAAACTCCATGGAGCTCCAGGGACAGCGGTTGGGACCTGGGGCCACCAAAGTCTTCTTTTATTTCGGCGATGATGTTCATAGCACCGCACCCAGATATGGCAAAGAGAGCTAGGAGAAACTCTGCTTTCATCTTTTAAGTCTCAAAAAGCTTGCAAAGTGTATAAACTTCGCATAATTCAAAGAACTTTCCAGGAGCTCCAGAGCTATAAGTTGAGTGTTTTATGGAATCGATTTCAAGAATATTGAATTTTATTTCATCCTTTTGGAATCGACTTTTCTTACAACTTCCTGATTAATTTACTTCAGGACCACAGCCAAATTTGAGTAAGGAAAAGAGGTATTGTTTTACCAGGAAAGTCACCGCTGAAACTAGTGTTTTTTTGCGGCATTCCGTGAAAAGTGGTTGATACGAGACTTCGCTACAATTGTTTCTCACTTCGTAAAGGTCAGAAGTCTCTGTTTTACTTCAATATTCGCTCACTGGCCGAGGCATGATTCTTGAATCGAATGTGTGTTCGAAACTTTAACCATCGCTGGAAGCCTTGACCTGTACAGCCTTGTTTTATCTCATACCGTGAGAATGAGAGGAGAAATAGGAATATCCGTCATCTAGCTTAGTTGAAATGAAATTGAAAACAAAATTTTGAGACTTTGAAACTAAAAAAGTTTGAATAGGCCTTGAATAATTAATGTTTTTGTAAATTACATAGCAATACTCTCATATTCGAGAGTGTATGCTACCCACAAGTCAACACGAATATGTTCTTGCTTCGAAATATCGGCACAATACTCACACCTTCACCTTTCTTCAGATTGCCACAGGTACCAGAGTTCAAAAGAAGAAAAGGATAAATATATGATTCAGCAGAAGATCGTTTTTATGTGAATACACCTAGGTGGCTGAAGAAGAATATTGCGATCCTAAAGTGAGAGCTAATGTACGTATACAAAGAGCGTGGCTGTGCTCCGATTGGGTGAAGTATCCAGCTTTCTGTGTGTCTGAGGGCTCCAGTGGTCGGCAACAGTAATTTTGTTCCCGAATTATTTCTAGAAGAAGTGGATTCTCGGACTGCTACCATACACCAACTACACCCACAATTGATCCCTCTAACTCACCCTCTTTTTCCTAAACTGATCAATATTCTCTACGAGAAACTCATAAGCCTCACAATGAAACCTTTTTGATTACATCCCACTTCTCTCTTAATAACCACACATCTCCTCTTCTTTTTTTTTTATACATACCCACTTTACCTCCTCTCCCTTCCTCTCTCTCATTCTCCAAAATGGAGCACCTACACACAAAGCACATCACTCGTTTTGGCCGATTGAGGAAGACTTAATTTCCAAAACAAAAAATCATGAGGGGCCAAACATTTCGCCGAGGAAGTTCCGTAGAAAGCGGTTTGTTGCATGTATAGAGGAGAAAGTGTGGGGCTGAAAATTCTTGCAGCCCTTCCGTTCGGTGTAACCCGCGACACTCTGTGGGTTTGAAAGTCTTGGAAATCTTTGAAAGTTTTCGGAGTTTTAAAAGATTCAAACGTTTTGAGAGTTTTGGAAGTTTTGAGAATCTTTAGAATCCTAGGAAATATGGGTGAATCTAATCATAGAGAGATTTTTAGGCTGGGGAGACCGGCCAGAAGTGGGGCTCCTAATAACCACATACTTCCAGGTGATCTGAGGATGGCAATCACATGCTATCAACCGGAAAAGTCTCGTCATAGAACAGTAATTTGAGCATTGTATTCACTTTGATTCTTTCTCCCATTCTACAAAATTCACCACTCTGGTGGGATATTTTCACGTTCATCATTCGCAATTGAACGACCCTGTGACCTCCCAATTACCCCGGAATTGAACCTCAACTGCGCGCGTCTGTTGACATTTAAAAATCTGACCAAAACGATACGTTAAACTATTCAAAAACAACGACTTATTGAGTCGAAAGCATTTATCAAAGGCACTTTAGAATCATCACAAAGCAACTTTATATTCTGCTTCTCCTCGCTTCAGTATCTCAGAATATATCTTCACATTTTGCAAAGACAATCATATCTACCCTTTCAAGGCATCTCTTTTTACCCCCGCTACACCCACCTTCTCCACCCATTCACATCGTATTACCAAACTTTCCATCAATTCTCATCACTTTCCATCGTTCTTCCTAGCTTTTCCTCTCTTTTCCTAACTTTTCATTATCTTTCTCCACAAACAACATGGCCTTCACCTCGCTACCGACTCAAACACAGTCGCCCATTTCTGCCCTCGCGTTTTCTAATCCCGCCGACGATACGCTCGTGCAGTGTTCGTACGACTGCAATGTACTTCTCTATAGCTGTGTAAATGGTGATGTTTTGGCAAAACTTTCGTCTCCCTCGCCCGTGCTCTCACTTGCACATTCTCCATATAGAACGACGTTTGCAGGCCTTTTAGACGGCACGATCCGGCACCTCGACTACGAGAACATGGCCGTGTCCGACCCCGTGGTGTCCTTATCAACAGTTTCCAAAAAAGGCCAAGAAAATGAACAAAATAAAACGGAATCTTCTCCGTCAACCCACGGCATCAACTGCTTCCGCCCGTTTGACCAGACCACCTTTGTGGCCACGACCTTCGGCGGGTATCTTCTCCATTTCGACCCCAGATCGCTGCGTTTACCCCACGAACAGAATACGCAGGGTAAGATTTTTGCCATGGATACGTGCGAGAATCGTATCACCATAGCCAAGTCGCAACTGGCGGTCGAGGTCTTTGACATTCGGAAAATGGCGGCTCCAATTTTAACCAGAAACTCGGGGCTACGATTCCAGGTCACGGGACTCCGGAATTTGCCTTCTGGTGAAGGCTATGCATTGAGTAGTGTGGACGGACGTGTATCTTTAGAAAGCTACGATGATCTGGCGGAAGCACAAAGCCAGAAGTTTGCGTTTAAGTGTCATAGAATCAAGGATAAAGATGCAGGAGAAGATATCGTGTATCCCGTGACTGGGCTCCAGTTCCACCCTGTGCACGGCACGCTATTTACCGCTGGAGGCGACGGAAACGTGTGTGTGTGGAACTGGGCGAAGAGAAAGAGAATGAAGTTGTTTCCGCACGACTTGGATCTGCCACGTGCAATTTCACACATGGACCTTTCAAGCGATGGGAAATACGTGGCAATTTCGGTGGATGATGACTCGTATACAAGGGCTGAAACTACTGGAAGTATGCAGCTTAAAGGGGGAAGGGTACTTATTCGTCAGTTGAGTGAAGCAGAAGTGAAACCGAAGCCATGATTCGCAGAAGGGTGGAAGTTCAGCTCAAGTGTATTTGTGGAAATGAACTAGTCATTTTAGGCCCAGTGAGCGCGGCAATACTGGCTGCCATGATAGAGTCTGGCTCTCGTATGGGTTCATTTCAATTGATTATACTTGAATGGCCAAATCTAACAATTGTGGACCATTTTGCAGTCGTCCAGACATACACAGTGCGTGAATTTTTGGTTTCCCGAAAGATACATTCACCCTTTTAAACTTGGTATGAGATTTATTGGCTAGCGAAATACTCGGTGGTGAGTTTTCTAGAGCCTTCATTTAACATTCTGATAGCCAGAAGAAAAGGGGGGATTCAGAAGATGAGCTGCTCCGCTAATGAATCGAACCATGGGCACTTCCAGAGAACACGCGCTTCTTTTGGAGTGTTTTGATTCCCGGGTTTTTGTCTTTATTTTTTTCATCAGTTATTATTCAAGTGCTTCAATTGCCGGAGACTCGAATTATTTTAACATCTGGGGGTGCTCTAAATTTAATTAATATCGATTCAGCCCTCCAGATCTGAACGCGCGTGACATGCATCGGCATCTCGTCTGCCTTTCGAACGCGTTGTTCAAAGCACACGAATATACGGATATATCACTCCACCAAACCTTCTGCAACCTACAATTTGGGAACTCCACCACTCGTTGAACATTCCTGTGTTTTATCTCTTCCAATTTTTTTTTATTGTATTTCAAATTCTAATCTACTCTGACGCAAATGCTGTTCGAGGAACGCACCCAGGGCTTTCTCACATGGCTTCAGGCCAATGCCATTGACATCAGCCCCAAAATCAACATCGCCGATCTTCGGGAAAATGGTCAAGGTAGGTGTATCATTGCCATGAACGATATAGAAGAAGACGAGGACCTTTTTTCCATTCCCAGAAGTGCCATTTTGAACGTGAACTCCTGCGCTTTAGTAAGCGACCACCCAGATTCAGAACACCTCTTGAATTCAATGACCCAGTGGGAGGCGCTTATCTTAGTATTTTTATATGAGTGGAAATTGAAAGGAAGAGACCTGCACTGGTGGCCGTACTTCGATGTTTTGCCATTAAACGACGATTCGTATGTTTCACATCAGTTGATATATTGGGACGAGTCTGGGCTCTCGCAACTCTCTCCATCCTATATTGTGCAACGCGTTGGCCACGACTCTGCCAATAGTATGTTCAACAAAATGAAACCACACTTTGAGAAATATATTGGCAAGGTGACCAAAGAGGACTTCACGGAAGTCGCAGCGGTGATCATGTCGTATTCTTTTGATGTGACCAAGGACGAAAATGAGAGTGAAGATGAGCAATCTGCGTCGAAAGAGTCTCGGGAGGAATTAGAGAGAGAAATCAACCTGAATGATGAAGCTGAAGATGATAATGAAAACGATGATGCTTTGGAAAATGATGATTCTTCAGACGAGTCAGAGGAACTTATTCGAAACTCGGACCACCTTAAATCCATGGTTCCCTTTGCAGACACCTTAAACGCCGATACAAAGAAACACAATGCCAGCTTGTTTGTGACAGCGGAGAACTTGGTGATGAGGTCCATCAAGCGGATCCCGAAAAATGAGCAGGTTTACAACATTTATTCGGAGCATCCCAACGCCGAGATTCTCCGAAGGTACGGGTACGTCGAACAAGAAGGATCATCGAATGATTTCGGCGAAATTTCTCTTGAGAATGTAAAGAGTTATTTTGTTGAAAACTCGGGTCTTTCCAAAGATTCCGTGGATGGAATGATTGGCATTCTAGGGGAAATCGAGGACGAGGAGGATGAAAAGTTTCTTTTAGATTCATACGACTGTTTTGCATCAGGGGAAGTAATTTTCGAGTTCACTTTCCTAGTTCAACTTTTCACTATCATCACGGCAATCGATAAACAGAAATCTTTCAGTACTGCCCCGTTTGAACATCAGGCCAGGGCGATCCGCAGAGTGTACAAGAAAGTGTATCAACTTCTCGAGAGTGGTAAACTCACCAAGCAATTCATGAAGCATTATATAAGTATCTTGGAAGCTAGACTCGGAGAATATCCAGAACAGGCCAAACCAGGCTTATTGCCACCTAAAAACACGCCCCTCTCAAGACTGGAGATGGCATTGGTGGTTTTACAGTCTGAGTGCGTATCCTTAAAGAATTGCTTGGACATAGAGAAAGTGTTTCAGAAGGGAGAGCAGAAATATAGCGTCATCGACGACGACAAGCTCTTGAGGAACATCATGAAGAAGGACCTTTTCGAAGGAGCAGAGACCCAGTCATCCAAGAGGAGAAAAACGGATTAGGGATGTTCTCGTACATCTATGAGGGACCCAATTTATATATTTTACGAGACCACATGAGAATACATTAAAATACATGAGAACACATGAGAATACATGAGAATACATGGGAATACATGAGAATACATGAGAATACATGAAAATACATGATAGATGAGAATATATGATAGATTAGAATAAATGATAGATGACATAGATGAGAGTACATGATAGATGAGATAATCTGTCAATTATTAATATCTATTTTATCCATCTCACATTATTTGATATTACTCAGGGGCCTCCGCCGTCTCTGTCTTTGGAGTGGCGGCAGGCTGCACCGAGATCGGCCGGCGCCTTACCACCTCGAACCCCTTTTTCTTCTTCGGCAGGAATTTCTCCTTCAACCTCATGAAAAACCCTTTCTGAGAGCCGGGACTTGCGACTTTGGCCAGCAAAGAACGCAGGCTGTTTTTACGGCCTCTTGCTTCCCACAACGCCTTGACTTCAGGGTCCATCTCCCGAGTGCAAATGAAGCTCTGGAAAATGCGGTCGGCCTCTCTCGTCGTGTAATCCTTCTCTTGAATTGCGAGTTCCGATAGCTGGAAGTCCGAGATCGATTCGTTCGTGAGAGCATCCATGCTACCTTTCGGATCTGAATGTGTGTCTTCCAAATCCATACTGCGAAGAACACGCTCACTTCTTGACCTGTAGTAGTCGACCTCGCTCTCATCCAAACTGCCCCTGGTGAAAGGCCGGGTCTCTGCATCATCGCTCTTCGACAAAGCAGACTGTTGCAATTCCACCTGCCTGAATTCAAACTCATGGAGTGAGCTGGTACAGCTGACATTGCTGTAGCCGTTCGCGGGTTTCGCCTCCATCAGTGGTTCAGTCCGTACGTTCATAAAAGCCATGATTGTGATGAAAAGACAATAGATGAGGTGTGCTATGTAGCACACAATCACGCAAACATGGATCAACATTTGAGCATATGCCACGTAACTGCGACTGTACTCGGAAACGCCTAGTGTTCGCAAATGCGGCACGTTTAGGACCGCCACCAAGAATCGGCACGTGGACATCAAGAGCGGGAGCGAGTGCCACGACAAGCCCAAGTAATGTGGCCGGACAACTACGAGTAGCAAAAGACTTGTGAATTGAATGACAATCGTAAGCACGAGTTGTACCGTCGGGTGTCTTTGCAAAAGGGCAATAGAAATCAGCAAAAAGACGGTTCCGATGATATCCACAGCAACATATGAGACTTTCGAGGGCTCGTACGCGTTGTACAAGTATGCACAGGTCACAATTGCCTTGCCGGAGGTGTAAAGCTTTGTCACATTTTTCTTTTCGCGTCCTCGGATCAGAATTGGCAGAAAATAATAGTAGAAGAACAGAACCACTGCTCCGAGCCACACAACCAATGCAAATATGCCAAATCCCACACTGACTCTGGGAATACTGGTGAATTCGCCAGGTAAGTGGGGATGTTCCCTGTCCAGTTTCAACGAGTGAAACACTTCGCTCGGGGGATGAGGACTCAAAACATCATAAGGAATGGTGGGACTGAATGCGTTTTCTTCGCTCAATTCGACAGATTGCCCTGAATTGTTGTTCATTCGTGAGGCGGTGTAGAGCATATAGATGGTCAACACCAAAAAAGGTAACGCAAAGGTTGTGAGAAACTGACGCAAAAGGTCGCCTAGCAACGCCCACATGTTTGTTCTCCAGGAATATCTAAAGCTGGACGTTGAGTTCTGTTTCTCTCTTTTTGAACTGCTGTCTTGGGTGGGATGGCCGAATAACTTTTGGAAAAAAGACGGCGCCCGGGTGCTCCGCGCTAAGACCTTCATGAATATGAAAATCTGGTATCCTGCCAGGCCCGCGGCGGTCCAAAGGAGCAAACAAACCATAAAATTGAGCCAGCTGTAGCGAGAGTATGCATATGAAGTGTACTGGGCCAACGATTTGAGCCCAATGAAATACGCCTGGTAGATATTATCTTCTCGACAAGGAGGCATCGACACCCATTCATGTAAGGGGTTGATGCTGAGAAGTGCAACCCAGCGGATTTCCCCCATTACACTGAGGAAAAACCCAGGGTACTGTAAGTTCAAGCCACTCATGAAAAGAGCGAACTGCAAGTACGAAATTAGCGCGAATGGAGGCGCCTCCAATTGTCTCAAAAGCCCCTCGTTACATATGGCCGAGGCTTCGATCAAGAAAGGATTCTGTGACTCTTGGTCCGGTGAAAATATGATTATCACGTGATACATGACGTACGAGCACACGCAAACGCTCAAGATGCCATAAAACAAGAAATTCACGAGCTTTTGTGTTTTCACAGATGATGTCACGTAGCCCACGGCGCTGGCAATGGTATCGGAGTTCTCGTTATTCGAAATGACGGAGAATCTGACCGAGTAAGAGCCAAATCCTTCGAAGTTTTTACTCACGTCAGCTTCATAGTAGAGCACGATGGAGTCGTTCACATACAATGGACAGAGAAGCCTCTCATCAGATGCGTTGGAAAAAAGCTCCTCCGCAGTAGCATTGGAGGTCGAGAACGAGCTGCTCAACTTAGTAGAATTAGAGTTTAGATTGACGATGTCACCGGCAGAACTCACAGCACGTACTGGTATTGTGCTGCTCGCAGTTGTGTATCTGAATCCCGGAAAATCAGGGTTCAATATTTCTGTAGCCACGGGGCCAGATGACAGAGACGTGGAGTCAAAGGAAAGACCATTAAACCGATATGTATCCTCAGATAGGGAGGTGTTTTTCACGATCAAAACATCACAAAAGCGCAAGTTTTCTCGGAGAAACGTCTTTCCCCTGAAGTCCATCTCGACGTGGAGCGTCGTGAACCTATTGGTGAAGTAGTCCACATCGGTGATTACTGGCTCCGTTGTTGACAGATTCTGTGTGTTCATGACCTTCGTGTTGATAAGAAACTTCATCAACTGGTTCTCCACGTCGATGGCCACGAAAACAACCAAAGGTTCGAGCGCCTGGGCCGAGATGTTGGTGTCTCCAAAACTCTGAGCTCGCATGAAGCCGCCCAACACCGGTCGTAGGAGAAGTGCCCATGTGAAAAGTAGAAAACACCGGAATCGCATTTTGGGTGGAAGATGTGCCTCTATGGAAACAATAATGACCCTTGGAGCCGGGTCGAAACTAGGGCCCCTCCAACGCGTGAACCTAATATCTTTGTATTAGTGGGGTAAATGTGCAGCCCTCAGCCAAGGCAATGATGTTTGGGATACTTCCGTGAATTCGTTTGCGCAGTTCCTTCTCGCTGATGTGAGTGGATCCTGCGTATGGTGCTGTATCTATGAGAGACCGTTGAGCCCAGACACGTCCGCCAAAAAAAAAAAAAAGCATTCACGCACTTGGAACGTGCATGCGGAGAAAAAAGAAGGCTTAGAATCGACGGGGCCGAGGCTGCAGTCATCAGCAAACATACAAGCAAACATGGAAAAGATACAAAGGGGCAGGAGCATGGTCTTTTATAATATCCAGAGTGGCAGATGTGTAATTTGGATGTTTCCAAGCCTTGTCATAGTTCAGTGATTTGCTCACGTGACTGCGCCATACCCCGCATGTAGGCGCCTTGTTCCGTATACAGAACAAGACAGTTTGAGGCTTGAGTAGATATGGAAAGAAAGACAGAAAATTATCTGAACTTTAACGTTAGTCTTGTACAGTCTGAAAAACAGTGATTACCACGGACGAAATTCTCTAGTCCTCAGAAAAAGACGAACAGGTAGTGCCATTCATAAACTTTACGAGGAAGAACCAGAGACTAGTTACTATTGCAAGCTCCTTGTGCCTTACCACATAATGGAAAAAGGCCTACAGTTGGAAACAAGGGGATCCAAAAATTTGTGTAATTACTTATGGAAAACATGGATATATCGAAGCATGGAGAACCGTGTCAGAATACGTCCCGGAGAAGTAGCGTGCGTATGTGGTGCTCCGTTCGCTAGACTCTTACAAAATTTGTACTGACAATTTTCAAAACTTCAACAATGTGTCGAGGTCTGAGATGGCGCTGAAAGTGCGTGATTCGATCGTTTATTGGTCGCTCCTACCTCTTCTTAAGCGAGAAAAATTGGCTCAGTCTTTCGAATCCATGGCTATCAGCTGCGAGAAATGCAAATCAGAGGCCGAGATTCCCGAATTTGGCGCACATAAGAACAACGCGTTTAGGTTTCAATTGAGCAGTGTGATATAAGCTCCTTCTGGTATTAGATGGCATATACTGACTGATTGTGTGTACTATCGCGACCCCGTTCAAAGTGCGTCCATTTCTTTGCATGTCAGGATTATTTGCGAAGAAACAAACCATGTACCATAGTTAATCCTCAACACATACTTTTATTACACAAGACCAACTTTGGCTGTAAAACGAAACGTGATTTGTATGCAGGCTCGGCAACAGTCCTCGGCTGTACGACATTAAACATGAACTTCAGGTAAATATTCGGTGACTTTCTTCGTGATTTTTTAAAATGACACACGCACTGAACTACTCACTTTACACCGATTAGCTAGCATAAGAAAACATGTCTCAAAAACCTCATGTGAATGATCCTGCAAAATGCTTTTCTATTGGCCGCAAAATACACCAATGAAAGAATACTTCGATCCTCTTGTCAATAAAAATTATTCTGTAAATTGCGAACTTCAATCTAAAAGACAGCTTTTTTCAAAAACAAAAACATATATACGTCTGCATAATGCACTGAGTATTGAGAGACTCCAGCTTTCCCAAGCCCTAGTCTCTCCTCGTCACATTAGCCGCATGTGAAAACCATGTCAACTAGTCACTATTTTACTTCGCCCCAACGCTCGTTTCCAATGTCTATCATTAAGACCAGAAAGAGGAATCCCAGCTCTCTGCTCAAGGCGTCGGAAATGATAGACTCGACGGACCGTGTCAACGAACCAATTAAGGTCACGCAATTATAGGTCTGTGATAACGGTGCCAACAATGAATCAAGTATCATAGGTGATCGAATGCCAAAGATAGCCCACAATTATCTGCTCTACGAACATTCATTATAGAGATGTCTTGGCATCTGAGTCAGGTCCACATACTCGTATCCCCAAAAAAACCAATTATTGATTTCCTCTGAGATCGGAATTTATACGAGACTGTACAAAGCGTCTTGCCGCATGCGGATTTATAATGAGTTTTCCTGGGATAAACTGAAGTCAGGAGCTCTCACTCAAGCCTTTTTTCTCACAATTCCTGATTCAAATAAAAACTCTAAAACCAAGCAAAGAGTTTCAAACAGGAGGCAGATTGAAATTGGTAGGGCAGTCCTCTAAAACTTTTTTAGAATCCGAGCGGCTTTAGCTCAGTTGGGAGAGCGTCAGACTGAAGATCTGAAGGTCCTGTGTTCGATCCACAGAAATCGCATTTTTTTTGTATTCCATAAACATAGCAAATTTTTTTTCTACTCTCTGTTTTATAATCTACATTCTAATTAGTTCTTATTAAGTCCTGTCTAAACTTGTTGGCGTACGTCCTGCTACAGCTCGAGTCTATCTCGTTCCTTTCATTGATCTATGTACATTGTCGCGCCGATGCGAAAACTAGTCGTTCACCTTCTTGAACTTAGAGTAGAGTCTCTGGGCATGGTAGTTCATTGGGTTTGGTGGAGGGGTCACTGGTTTGTGCGTTTCCATGCATGTCTTTAAGTCCTGTGCAAATGCTGAACATTGTGCTGCTCCCTCTCCGTTGGCTGCCCAGCAGTTCAAAAGAGACGACATCAAAAGAATGCAAGGGTTGTTGGCTTTCGCCTGAGCAGACTTCTTGAATTTCAACCGAGGCAACTTGGGCAACGCCATCGGCTGCGCCACCTTCTTGTACGGCATTATGGACGATGGATTTGATGTTTGGTGTTGGTGGTTGTGTGAAAAAATCTTAAGTGGAGGGTAGTGCGAAAATCGGAAATCCCGCGTTTTCGTGTAAGAAGCGGGCTGGTGGCTTCAAGGATCAAGCGCACTGCGAACCTCAATAAGAAGAGTTCGAGTTCGAGACAAAGGAGAGTTGAATTTCTGTGTCTCATGTTCTCTTTATTCTGCATAGTTCTTGTTACATGCAGAAAACAGGTCACTTATAATATTCCCTAGCATTTAAATACGTGGTAAGATTGTGTAGCCAGCACCCCTGCACTTACAAGCCCGTTGCCTGGGCCATCTCGATATACTGCGCCTGTCTGCGCTCCAGCGGCTTGCGGTTTTTCCCATTCACCCTGACAGGTTTTCTTAGCCAGTGGATTCGCAGAAAACTGCTGTATTCCATTTGCTTGTGGCTTACCGCATGTACATGCAGAGGGATGTCGATGCGGTGTTTTTGAATCATCGGAAGGAGCGTGTCCTTGATTAACAGGCGCACCAGGGCGCGGGTCTTTTCCAAAAACGCCTCCTTATCTGGGGGCAGCGTGTACTTGATTCGCGTGAGCGAGTCGATCTGTTCCTTCAAGTTAAGCATGACGATTTTGTGTAGATGTCTTTTGAGAGAAGTGCGGTGCTTGATGGTCGTGAATAAAGAGCCTTGAAAGGGAATCAAGTCAAAGAATTTCAAGGCATACTTGAACGTCGGGCCTGTGTACTTTGTGGCTAGCGGGGCTTTTGAAACAAGCAAAAACTCGTTTCTTTTGAGCTCCCTGTTGAGACTCAGGAAAAGCGACATTGTGCTGCGGGTGATCTCCGATGAAAGCACTTTCTGGAGGCTGTAGATTTCGTCCTCGATTTTCGTCTTGAGATCCTCCAGCAAATGCTCCAAAGTGTTATAGTCGTCAATGTTTCTGAGCATGATGGGTTTCCCCTCCATCAGCAAAAGATCTTCCGGGGAATTCGGCTTGACGTCATGGGGCATGAGCGTTTCCTCAAGAGCATCGTCTTCCATGAAATTCACCTCTTTTTTGTAGACGGGGATCTTGGTCTCAAAGGGCATGGAATCTTCTAGAAGTTCCACGGGAAACTGAGGCTCCTTCTTTTGGTTTGCAAACGCGTGTTTGCCCGTTTGTAGCGGAACTCCGGCAAGACTGCGGTCGAAGCCCATGACATTATATTGGAAGATGCTTTCGAACGCCAGGTCCAATTGCAGCATCTGCCGTTTCTGGTCGCGCCGGGAAAATTTACACATATCCGTGATTTTTTTGTTTCTCACGGCGAGAAGACTTTTTGTATCGACACCTAGCCTTCGCTTGTACTTGAAATGGACCCCCTTGTCGTTGTCTAACTCTTTGAGAACATCGTAAATGCGCTCGATTTCTTCCCACGGAGTTTTCAAAATATCAATTTCTTCGGGAAGACTGTCGATTGCAGCTACCCGTCGGAGCACCAGGCCCGAGCCGCTGCCGCCAAACTGTCTCCCTGAGTCCAAGAACTCCTGGAGCTTGATATCGTCTTTACTCATGTATCCGATTTTAAACGAGCTTTTCTCGAGCTCATTTGCATGTATGTCCACAAAGTCCTCGAGCGACGTTTGTGTTTTAGACAGTGTCGGCAACACTTGCGCCTCTTTATCGGACTTCTTCTCCGGACTGTTCTGCCCGACTTTGCCCTTCAGAAGAATACTTCCGAGGTTCATGAGCTGGATTTTGTTGTTATTTTTCAGGGAAACTCTACTCAAAGAAAACGCTCTTACGAAGTACACCATTTTCTGCCATGACTTTTCACGTGAAACTTGCTGGATCATAGTAGGAGTGATGGGTTTTGATAAAGGGCCCCCAAGCGATCTAGCCAATCTAGACATACGAGTGCGGTGTACGGGTGCGTGTAGATAGCGAAGCGAGTGCGAGTTCGGCACGGTAGATTTATGTAAAATGTCGCGCAGAAAAAAGGTGATGTATTTTTGCAGCCAACAAGATGGGATCACGCACTTGCACATTCCATTTTTATTTTATTTTTTGGCAGATTTTTTACAAAATAAGAAATAAGGTGTAGCATAGAATGTAGTTACTCTGCTGACAAAGAACGATGCCGAGCTTGGACTTTGCCCATCTGTGATGTAACACGCTGTGGGCAGATACTAATACAGAGGCGATCTACAGCCAGAAAAATCAAAAAGCCCAACCGTGAATTAACCAAAACTAAATTAGAAGAAGTGAAGAGCGAAAGATAAATGCAGTTTTTACGACCACCTCTCAGACGGTACCCTGCGGCTAGCGGGGGCACGTTCTGTGATGCCCGATCTGCTTGAGCATTCGCGCCACCTCCACTTCCTCGGCGAGCGTAGTCATGTTGATTTGCGGATATACGTCCACGTGTTTGTGGTACGCCTCGTGTATCACCAAGGGGCTTGTGGACTCCACCGAGCTGCATGAGCTTTGTCTCGCGTGGTACATGGACGCGTCCGAATGCGCGGGACTCAAGGGCGAATCGTGATTCAAAGAAAGTGCCGATACTGCCGACGAGCTCCTGGAAATAGAGCTTCTGGAAAGAGAGGCGTGAGGCGTGTGGAGATGTGGTCTGGCCAGAAGGCGCGAGGTGAGGGCGGCATGTTGCTGCGCGTACAAAAACAGCTTCATCTTGGCGGTCTTCACCAAGTTCTCTTTGATTGGAGATAAGAGCTTGCCCAAATGCAACACTATTTCCTCGTTGGAGACTTTGACGTTCCAGTTTAGAAGGAAAAGCAACTGTCTCTCCATCAAGTTCACGTCTTTCAAGGAAAAAAGCCCATCTGTGTATTTAGCCCAGTGGACATTCTTAGGCGACGAGTCATTGTGGAACTTCAGCGCCAAAATCAAGCAGCTCAAAAACACCCGGTGCCTTGTGCACGCCAAGCCCTGGGCGTTTTGGGGCAACTTTAGCTTCAACCTGTCCAACAAGACTAACGTCGCCATCAACGTGCCTGTATAAACATTGGTGTACTTGACCAACCTGTTGATGAAAGTCATCAAGGAGGGGAGCGGTTGGCCGCCGTTGGTAGTCATGCCGCTCCGGTCCTCCTGGCACTGGATCACGTGCAAGGTGGCCACGACGAGTTTGTGCATCATGTCTTGCGACACGGGTTTCAGAATAAAGATACTGAGCGCCTTTGTGTCGAGGGAAGATGAGAGGTTCTGGTGCATGTTTTCAAAAAGTGTGGTGTGAAAAATCTGTGGGGGCCGGCGCTCTGCAGATCCAGATCTGGCGGGGGAAAACGCACACGGCACGAGGATGTAGAGGGCCAAGCTTGACGTGTAGCCTCAGGACTATCAATCGAATTGAAATGAAATATGAAGGAAAGACCGGCAGTTATCTGAAAGTCGAGTCCAGGGAGAGTGACAATTATTAGGTTGTGAAAAAGCCCGATAAGAGAAACGACGCCTATTAATATATTGCATCCGCGTCAAGCCGCCCTCGCGACGCAGGTCCATGCCACCAGGCCACCCCCTTCGACGCGACAACGGGGCTTGTGTGCACGCTGCATG